>JAWQFJ010005415.1:10000-55072 GCA_034096865.1 Theodoxus fluviatilis
AAACATCGGAACAAGACACAGACAGACCCATTTGTCCTGTCAAGTACCGCCAGCGGGCTAACGAATGGCTTCCCTCACATAGGGCAGGGGTTCACTCTGCCCGAGGCACTTCTTCCTCACTCGCTCTCGCCAGGGGTTGGTTTTCATTGGTCACTCTACGTCACCTCTACGTCACAATGGGTCTCCTCTTTGATGTCTCATACCTCATTCGTCAATCAGCCTTCACTCCATGACGTGGGCAGAAAGTTTCTATAAAAGCTGCCGTAGACTTGGAATGGAACCAAGCGACCACCTCAGAAACTAAGGATCCCTTGAAGAAACAACTCCAAGAGCAAGCGAAGATCTGCTGATACCGGCTCCACTTAACATGTGAGTTTTGGGGTTTAAGAAATTGCGATGTTTTCTTAATACGACTTCTTGCCTGAGATCGTTCAGCAAAAGGCAGCTGTTGCCGACATTTATGTGCTGTGCAGCTTCTCTGAGATGTTTTGCTTCACGATCAAAAAGGTCAGCTTTCTCGTCGGCTCATCCGAAACGCAATTTCAAACCGTTTTGTCTTAAAAGTTCATATATGCTGTACATTCATAAGCTGTCAAAAGTAAGAAAATATCATTCGTTTTTTGAACCTGTAACTGTGACCTGGATGGCCGAATGGCTGCTGCTACATTCAATCTTATACCAAATGAGTTTACCGAGATAAATATTGGTCTAGATGTCTTACCTCATTACGGAAATCCTTTGTTTTGGTCATTGCTGTATGTAGGACTTAGGTCTCGGTTGGTAAGGACTACTGAATTGAAATCATCTGGCATATTTTATAAATTATTTAGTCACTATTGGACCATCATCATTATTGTGTGGTTGTATCTAATTATTTGTTAATACAAAGAAATGTTCTTATGGTGACAGTTTGATACTGCAGTGCATACATCGGAGAGACATGCAAACACACACACTCGTTGTTTCACATCACGGAACAAATATTTACCCTGCAAAGTAAAAGTGAAGCTTTATAGCGGAAGGTTGAGAGAAACACTCACCACGTTTGACATTGGCTGAACAAAGGTAAAATGATTTGAAAACGAATTCACTGTGGTATGTTAGAATTTCTTGAGGAAAGCCTGAGGGCCGTAGATCTTCATCAGACAGAAAATATGACTTTGGCTGTTTCAGATACGCTCGACCATGCAGAGTCTTGTTGCAACCGTGATAGCCACTGTGCTTGTGGCAATGACCAGCGCCCAATACGGAGCCAATGACCGCTTTGACCGCTTCGGTGGCAACGGATTTGGTCTGAATCGTGGTTATGGACGTGGTCGTGGGAGCTTTCAGGATTTCAACCGAGGTTAGATGAGGCTTGGTTTGATGACTTGTTACAAATTGTAGGGCCGTTTGTTTCAAAGCAATGAGAAGGTCATGAGATGGAGAGAGAGTAAACCAACACTTGAGTGCTATGCAGTCCCAAGATGAAAACGTTCCCTGGGAGTCTTTGAACGCCAGTAATGCACGTACAATTTTGCAAACTTTTTATGCATGCAGGAAAAGGAACATCGGTTCAAGAAGTCGGTGAATAATAGAATATCTGAGCACATTTTTCGCAGGGCATCTTCAGTCGCCTTAACATTTAAACATTAATCGTGACAGCTGCTGTGGATCGTAAACGAGAACACGCGGTATGGTAAACACGAACATCAGACGACAACTAGTTCTCATCACATTACATGTCCCATACTATTCCCGCAGATAACAACTACTTCGACAACAGTCAGGTCGGCGTTCTCCCCCCTGCGAATAATGGCTTCGACCGCTACGACCGCTTTGACAGGTTCGGGAGTTTAGGATCCCAGATCCCTCTGGGCTCCCAGCAGGGGGGCATCCATGACCCCTTCGACAACTACAACAACCGCCCCTTCAGAGGTACGCACAGAAAACCTGGCATGTTTATCCACTCTTTAGCTTAATGGGCTTGGAATAGCTGAACTCGAAAAGAACAGGACGAGTTTTCATACTGGTTGAAACAGCGCTGCTTGCAGGTTTGTATGGATTCATTTTGCACGGGGTACACTAAAACTGCAAGGAATACCGACATTGCAGAAAGAGGCTTATAAGTTATGTTGATAAATTAAAAACAGTCTTGATGAAATGTTCTTGTAAGGAGCACAACTGTGTATCTTTGATGGACGGATACATTTTCAAGCACATCTTCCTACGATATGATTCCCCCCCCCCCCTTTTTATCTTTATACACACAACGTGAAAACGATTTAACCATATCCGCATGTTTTCCTACAGGCGCACATACTTATACTACACACACACACACACAAGCACTCACACACACACACACACACACACACACATACACACTCAAACGCACACACACACACACACACACACACAAACACGCACACCCTTGATCGTATTTTGTGACCTATTTACTGTATCTGAAGAATATATTACTGCTACATTTTCCGCAAGAGATCTGGAGATAAAACTTAGCAACATAATGATGTGATCATTGATTTACACATGTATTTCTGTTGCAGGTGGACTGGGTTCTATCACTGGAGGTTCTGGATCTTACAGACGTAAGTTTGCTCACTTCATAGCTATAAAACTGCACAGACTTGAGCTGTAGTATTTTTTGTCGCTTTTCATTTGTTTTCCGTTCTGTTTGTATGATCTAAAATCTGGTAATTTTTCTTATGGAACACTGAGGAGCGAAACTTTCGAAACGTATATCGTAGATTCACCGTACCTTTTATCAACCGGGTATGCTTTTCATCGGGAAAATATTTGTCCAAAGAAGCGTTCAAATCACCTCATGATTTAATAAAGAAGATCAGTATGGTACCTTACGCAAAAAGTGCACGACGCGGATTTTACAAGCAAGTCTTACATCATTGTAAAGCTGTGGTCGAGTGGTCAGCGCACTTGACCTGTAGTCGCTTGCGGCTAACGGGTACGGCGTTCGAAGCTGCATCCTTGGGCAAGATGCCTAACTAGCATTGCTTCTCCCCACCCAGGAGTAATACCGGGTACATGAGAGTGCAATGTTGGAAGTGCTATTAACCCTTGGTTGCGGTTGTGAGCCAGCATCGGGTTGGAATACTCTCCAGGGAGCGGAGTTGCTGATGGTACCTGACCGTGTGCGTCTTAAATGACTGTCACTATAGGCTTGTTCAGGAGAGGCAGCGCTGCACGTGTTTCACTCCTGAACAACAATTTTGGGGCGTGATTCACACGATTTTCAAAATGGCGTCTTCGATCCCGCACTGCCCGTCGATGCGTAAAATTACCCTCAGAAACATCATTTTGGGACTGGAACGGGCTTTATTTGCCCCAAGCGCTCTGTATGAGCGAGTAATGGCAAGTAAGGATGACACAGTAGTGAACTTTATTCGTGCAGAATACATTTAAACGTGCATAAACGATGTCTGTGGCAAAGAAAACACGTTCTTAGCGTCTATCAACACAACATGGGGCGCAGAAGATTTACCTCCCCTTTAACAAGTGAAGCGCTGCAGTAAATCTGTAGGTGTTCACGAGGTACAAAGAGCGCTCAATTGCCAACATGAAGCGCTCATGCAGCGCTTCGTACTCCTGAACAAGCCGTATGTTTGTTGTGCGGTACCAGTGAAGGATTGATCAAGCTGCCCGGTGATTAGGGGGTTTATTGTAAAGCGGGTTGAGATCCAGGCCTGGGCGATAGGTCGCTGTATAAAATCACACCCTACCTTTTACCACAGGTGTAAAGCGTTCTTATGGAGCGGCTGCCCGCAGTCGTCTGCTGGCGCCGTCCCAGCCCCAGTACCCCGACTCCCTGCCAGTGAAGACCCAGCCCGGCAAGTCCTACGTGGATGGCCTGTTGAACTCCCGCTACCCCACCAAGTCCGTGAACCCCGTCTACCCCGGAGATACCTTCGTCAAGGAGGTTCCAGTCCCTGTGACGGTCCCCGTGACAGTGATCAAGGAGGTGCCAGTACCTGTAGCGGTCCCTGTTCCTGGATCAGCCGGCACCTTCAATCCTTTCGACCAGGGACTAGGACCTCAGGGACTGACCCCACTTGATCCTCTGAGTCCCGAGGGATCCTTTCTTGGTCAAGGGTCTTTCCCCAACTCCCAGGGATTCCTCCCCGGGTCTTCCAACGTGAACCAAGGTCCCTTCGACCAACAGTTTGGCCCCGGTGACTTCCCCAACGTGGACTCGTGGGTGTGGCCCGATCGCAGCCGCTCCCAGCCCCTCCTCCCGGCCAGATCTGGTACGTGTCTTTTTCTTGTTGTGGGAATGGGTGTGGTCCGGCGTGTTGATTGTATGTTGTGTGATTGCCCTGAGTCTGTCATTGACGTAGACAGATCTGTGTCTTTTTGTTGTTTGCTCTTTGTTATCTGTTTCACCTTGAATGGCAATCTGCTTCTGTCTGTACTATCACTAAGATTTTTCATTCTGCTGTTCCATTCTTTCTTTCGTTCCTTTTCGTTTAGTGTCCTCTTTCTTTTCACATGTCCGTCCTTTTTCATTCCTTTCTCTCCTCCATTCGATCCTTTAATATCTACTTATTCTTCTCTCACAATTTTTTAAGCTCCCCCGCTAACATCTCTCTATTATCGTTACCCTTACCGTTCTGCCATCTTCTCTTTTTTTCTCTCCTTTTCATTGCCTTTTTTCCTTGTCTTCTAACTGCCTAATGTGTCATCTCTTTTCCGTCCTCCCAATATGTTACTTTTCCCCCTAAACTTAGTCCATATCCCTGTGAGATAAGAAAGTAATATTTAAGACATGATACTAATTTAAAAACCTTTCTTTCTCCCGAATAAGTTGAATGGTATTTTCTAAATATCTCTGCCCCCGCTCTATTGTAGAACTAAGCACAGTCTCTTTGTTTCTACCCATACGATTGTCTGTCAAACGTGTCACTGTTGCATACATTTATTCATTGTCTGTTTTGTTTCAGGTTTCTCGAATTTCTAGACACCGCTGAAATCCACAACCGCAATACTTTCAAAGAAAAGGGGAAGCATTATTGTAATCTAAGGAAATTTGGATCTGGGTGGTGAAATGAAATATTACTTTGGTTACAATGAGTGGGCACATACTTTGGGGACACTGTCCAGTTGTACATTTCTTGTATAAACTGTAAATAACCTCTGTCAGCGCTGTATTGTATTTTTTGTCGTTTATTACTGATTTTGAAAATACATGTGCATGAATAACGAACACTTTTGCGTCTTTTTCCATCGCAGCTTCACTCAAACACACACACACACACACACACACACACACACACACACACACACACACACACACACACACACACACAAACACACACACACACACACAAACACACCCACACGCACGCACACACACACACACACACACACACGCGCGCGCGCGCGCTCGCGCGAGCACACACAGACACACACACTCACACACACGCACACACGCACACTCACACTCCCAATCACAATCATAATCACACATACACACACAAAACACACACACACATTCACATACACACACACATACACACACATACACGCACACACACACGCACACGCACACACATTCACATGCGCGCACACACATTCACATGCACGCACACATACATTCACTTGCATACACACATACACGCACACACATTCACATGCACACACACAAACACACACACACACACACACACACATTTACATGAACACACACACGTTCACATGCACACAGGCACACACATTTACATGCACACACACACGCACACAGACACACACACACACACACACACACACACACACACACACACACACACACACACATTCACATGCAATCACACACACACACACACACACACACACACACACATTCACTTACACACACACACACACACACACACACACACACACACACACACACACACACAATCACATGCATACGCACGCACGCACATTCACACACACACACACACGCACGCGCGCGCACATACACACACACGCGCACAGACACATGCACAGGCACACACACACAGTCACATGACAGACAGACACACACACACACACACACACACACACGCACGCACGCACTCACGCACCCACGCACGCGCACACACACAGACGTGCAAACACACGCACACACACACACACACACGCACACACACACATTCACACGCGCGCACACACACACACACACACATACACAAACACATACAAACGCACACATACATATTCACATGCTCTATCACACACACACACACATTCACATGCACACACACACACATATTCACATGCACTCACACAAACACACACACCCATATATTCACACGCACAGACACACACACAATCACAGGCGACAACAATCACCGCGTAGATAGGAAAGGGGCCAAGGCCCAAGCTCGACTGCTCCAGCTTCCACCCAAGATCACTTCTCAGAAAACGGAGGTAGGCTCAGTCTCTTAAACTGGAACATTGATGGTTTAATATCGAAGTTAGACGATCCAGAATTTGCTGGTTACCTCATTTCCTTCTCAATAGTATGTCTGACCGAAACATTTTTAGCCTACTTTGACAATAGTAACTTTCTGCCCGACTTCGACTGCTACATTTCACCAGCTCACAAACTGTCGGCCCAGGGAAGACACTCAGGCGGTGTTTTGTGCTGTGTCAACAGAGCTATCTCAAATCACATTAAGAACATAGAGAGCTCTTTCGATAACCTCCTGATTTTTCGTGTGGATCGTGAATTGCTGGATACAGCATACGACGTGTTTCTTCTTGTCGTATACATACCACCAGCAGGTTCACCATTCTACGATACAAGGGACACTTCGAACGGTGTTGAACTTCTTGAAAGATGTTTGGTTGAAGTTGCTGAGAAATATGATGGTCGGTACTTCCTGTTGTGCGGTGACTTTAATGCACGTTCGGGAAAGCTGAACGCGAACGCCGAAAGCATCTTGACCAACGTGCGAAGCGAGACTTACAATAGTGAGCGAGAGTCACACGACGTTGTGGTAAACACTTTTGGTCGATCCCTGCTCTCCTTGTGCCTTGCGTTTGAGCTCCACATTGTGAATGGCTCAGCAAGTAAATACTCGGAGAAATTCACATTTATCTCAGAATCTGGATGCAGTGTGATCGATTATGTAATTGTCTCTACTGAATTGTTGCATAAGTGTAAATCACTGACCATACCGGAAGCTACTTGTTCACCCCACATGCCTACAGCAAATGCATCAGACGGACCAATAAGCAGAATTATATGGAATAAGTCGGTGGAGGGTGTTTACATAGAAAGGTTGTGTACGGCATTAGATGAAGAAAAAGTAGAGAAGGTAATTTCAACACAAAATGTCAATGCAATCGTTGAGGTCCTGTCAATATGTATGACCAATTCGGCGGAATGTTTTAGGAAGAACTGAAGGCGTACACTGCCGGGTAAAGGATGTAGATGGTTTGATAAGGAATGCAACATAGTCAAGAAAAAAGTAAGAAGTAAACTCCGTCAATTCCAGTCTACCCGTAGCAATGCGGACAAAATCTCATACATCATAAGCAGGAATGAATACAAAACCCTCATTAGGAAGAAGAAATCTTACTTTAAACAAATGGTGACTAACAATTTGACCGAAAACCTAGGGAATTTGGAACTATTTTGGAAATCCTTGAGGAGGTTGAACTATAAGGTTCGCACAAAATGTCATATTGCACCGGAAGTGTGAGCTCACCATTTTAAAGAAGTGTATGCAAACGTCGAGAATGACCCTCTACCAGTCTATGACAAAATAAAACCGGTAAATGTGTTTGGCACAGAGACAGACTGCCTGAATAGACCAATTCAAATAGACGAGGTACTAGAGTCTATTAAATCGCTACGAGGTGGGAAAGCAGGAAGAGGAGACGGGATACTGATGGAAATTATTAAATGTGCAGCAAACTCCCTCGGGCATCATTTCAAGGGGTTGATTAATGCAGTTCTCAACACGGGTAATTATCCACGATCATGGAGTGAGTCCGTAATTGTCCCATTACTTAAAAAGAGTTATCCTATGAATCCAGACAACTACAGGGGCATAACTCTGACAAGAGTTTTCAGCAAGGTGTTCGTACACACTATACAAAACAGAATAGACCAATGGCTCGATTTCAATGAAATCATTGTTGAAGAACAAGCTGGATTTCATAAGGGATATTCCACATGTGACAACATATTTGTACTGCATAGTATCGCTGAAAAATGTCTATCTCGAAAAAGAAAGTTGTACGCCGCTTTCATAGACTTCCGAAAGGCATTTCCATTGTGAACAGATCTGCACTTTGGATGGATGGATGGATGGATGGACGGATGGATGGATGGATGGATGGTTGGATGGATGAATGGATGGATTGGTGGATGGATGGATGGATGGATGGATGGATGGATGGATGGATGGATGGATGGATGGATGGATGGATGGTTGGATGGATAGATGGATGGATGGATGGATGGATGGATGGATGAATGGATGGATGGATGGATGGATGGATGGAGTTCAAGGGCCTATCAGCCTTGTAAGCTATATAAAGCCACACCGTTGATAAAAATACTCAAATTTATCAATGTATAAACTCACCTCGTGGATTCTAGTACGAGTAATGTAGCAATTACATGAAGCACACTCAGAACTATGAAATAGGTTCAAGTTCCACTGCCCATCAGCCTGCATGGGCCGTGTAAGACCTCCGATCAGAAGAAATCACAAGGGC
The DNA here is from genome assembly GCA_034096865.1 of Theodoxus fluviatilis. Classification (NCBI taxonomy): domain Eukaryota; kingdom Metazoa; phylum Mollusca; class Gastropoda; order Cycloneritida; family Neritidae; genus Theodoxus; species Theodoxus fluviatilis. The sequence goes on from JAWQFJ010005415.1 coordinate 18,731, forward strand.
TGTTAGAGCAAAATTTAAGTATCGACCTCTCTAGTCACTGGTCCCCCACGAAGTGCATAGGGATGGATGGATAGATAGAGCCCAAGGGCACATTAGCCGTGTAGGCTACTACAGAAAACCATAACGTCATTCAACGAGACAAAACTGTGGAATTAAAAGATCACCCCAAAAGGGGTAAATGGAGAAATATTAATTAAAAAAAAATATGGTACGACTCAAAGACGAGAATAAAACAGAGAGAGTCAGGGGCGGCCTCGAGAGAGAGTCAGGGGCGGCCTCGAGAGAGAGTCAGGGGCGGCCTCGAGAGAGAGTCAGGGGCGGCCTCGATGAATCAGCCAAAGAAGCTGCGGAGGGGGTCGGGACAGGATTGGATCAGTCAGATGGTGGCAAAACGCCATATCCACCCCCCCACCCCCCACCCCCCCACCCCCCACGACTACTACTAGACTACCTATCACCGAAGCAGAACTTACTCATCCATACTTATGGCAAGACAGTCTTTTTGTGTAACGTTGAACCTTGCCAGAAGTGGTTCAATAATAACAAATGACGTCATACAATCATACAGCACGGAGACATTTGTCAGTCCCTCCCCCCCTCCCCCCCCCCTCCTCCTCACTCTGCCCCATATCTTCCTCCGCATCTCCCCTCCCCTTCCTTACTCCCATCTCTCTCACCATCCCTATTCACATTGCACTTACTCATTGCTACACACACTTTCCCATTCTCATACCCTGTACACCCTAGAACACCTGTATACACAAGCAAATACACGCTTTTTTCTGCTTATTCAAAAGCAGTGGCATGGCCAGTTTCTCACCCCTCTGCACTCCGTATCTCAACGCAGGTGTGCAGAAGCGTGAGATCGTCAGGACAAGATTTATCGAGGAACGAACGTCACCCAAACACATCAGTTTTGGATCCGTCACCTTGAACGTTAATGATGCGTTGGGGGAAAAATGCAACGTGTCTATAAACAAAAAGTATAACCATAAATCATTCCTCCGTCACGCATCTATGGAAGTTCATTGGCAGGAGAGACCTTACAGGAAACTCAAGAGTTTCGTGTGCTAGCCCAGCTCTAGCGTGTACATACTGATTCGGCTGACGTGAGGGACATTTATTTTTACATCAGCCACTTGGTATTCATGTCGACTGCGCATCTATTTAGACATCGCAGAGGTTGTGAGGCAGTCAGTGTGTGCGTCTACGAATGAGAATAAAAAAGTAGCTACAAAGTAAGGATGTTCTTGTCACGAACGCGGCGGTCGGGGCGCTGAGAGTGATGCTCGTTCTGAGCGATAGTTTGATTATGTTGGTTAAACCTGTGTTTTTGCGTGCAGCACGAGTTCTTTGAGGCGGAGTGGCGGGGTTTTGCAATAAATGCAGCGGGGTTTTGACGGTTAGGGGCTCTTGGTGTCGAACAGGCTGCGAGGTTGCTGTCGGGGAGCGGGGCGAGGAGCTTGGGCTCTGTGTATGGTCGGGGAATAGAGCGGTGTGAAGAGCTTGGGCTCTGTGTGACGGTGCTACGGACATGTGAGTAGACCGGGTGATTGTGCTCTGTGGTTCCGCGGTGTTTTTGCGGTTTTAGCCAGTAAGTGTTGCTGTTGTACAACCTGCTGTGCGGACTTTTTGGTATGCTGTGTAAGATTGTTCTGGCCTGTGAGTGGCCTGCTTTTGTGTATGCTGTGTGATATTGTTCTGGCCTGTGAGTGGTTTGGTTTGGTTATTAGATATTGCTGTTGTGTACCTTACTGGGTTGACTGCTGTGTATGCCGGGTAAGAGTTTCCGGCGGGGTTTATGTATATGCCGGGTAAGAGTTTCGGCGACGTTTGTAGACAAGTAAAAACCAAGTGCTGTTGTTGCAATTTACGGACCTGTTTGTTGCCGTGTCTGCAATGTATCATTGACTTGCCATGTTGAACTTTGCGAGCGTGGTGTTGTGAACAATTATTCTTTTATTCTGAAATACAAAGTTTCTTCCATTTTCAAAGTTCCCTACTCGTGTCGAGTTGTGTTTTCACTTGCTTAGACCTCGGGCAATCCGGGTCGTAACAGTTCTGTTGTCATGCAGCTTATAAGTAAGATTCGACAATCGTCTGGTGTATCAGGAACCGTGAGCAATTCTGGGCGCTAATCATGTGGTACGCGAAGGCGAAAGAGATCGTTTTGTTAGTAGATGGCGATGCGCTGTTGCCACTACTGAAAACAAGTGCACATTTCCATGGAAAATTCTATGAAGGGACAACATGAGAAAAGAAGAAGTTATGTTTAAATACAGAATATTCTTCCATTGATTAACGTTTCAGGGCCTTGTTCATCTACTTGTGATCGACCATTTACGCGCGCGAGAGAGCACACACGCACGCACGCATGCACGCACATACACACACAAACACACACACACACACATGTACACACACGCGCGCGCCCGCACACACACACACACACACACACACACCCACACACAGGCACTCAAACACAGAGAGAGAGAGAGAGAGAGAGAGAGAGAGAGAGAGAAGGAGGGACGGAGATAGAGAAAGAGAAAGAGAGAGGGAGAGATAGAAAGAGAGAAAGAAAGACAGAGAGAAGGAGAGAGGAGAGAGAGAGAGAAGATAGATATATTAGATTAGATGAGATTAGATTAGATTAGATTAGATTAGGATAGATTAGGATAGATTAGGATTAGACTAGATTAGATTAGATTAGAATAGATTAGGATAGATTAGATTAGATTAGATTAGGATAGATTAGATTAGGATAGATTAGATTAGATTAGGATAGATTAGATTAGGATAGATTAGGATAGATTAGATTAGGATAGATTAAGATAGATTTAGATAGATTTAGATAGATTTAGATAGATTTAGATAGATTTAGATAGATAGATAGATAGATTTAGATAGATAGAACGAGCAAACGAACGAACGAACTTTATTTTGCAAGGGTAGTGAATTAGGCAGTAGTGCCTTTCTTACATTCAGCCCTTGAGGCAAAATATTCAAATGTGGTAAGAGAGAGAGAGAGAGAGAGAGAGAGAGAGAGAGAGATTGATTGATTGATTGATTGCTTTATTGCAGCCAACGGCCCATCAGACAATTTTACAACATACATGCTATGTACATTCTATTTTTAAAATGTATACTTTACACATCATCGTTATGTACAGCTTTAAAATAATTGTGTAACCTTCCTTAGGAATGGCTACAATACTAATGCATTTCAGACTTGAGTGACGGATTAAAAAGGCAGTGTACACAATAGGAAATTGGCTTTACGCGTTTCTAAGTTGAGAAAAGTATCAGTAGGTACAATATTAATACTGTTGGGTAGTACGAGATGGACAACTCCTGACTAGTTTTCTTTTAACGACAGCTTTCTTGATGCCATTGCATAATATACGTACATTGCCACATCTCTGCTTTTCCAAGCGTCTTGTCCATTGACTAAATAGCCATACCCATCTCTTGCTGTGGTTATGTACTTGGCAATATATTTTTCTCTTAAAGATTTGTACATGGGACAGTGGATTAAAAAGTGTTATTCATTTTCTACTTGTTCTGCACAGAAAGGACATGACACATCAGCATTCTCTCTATAACGTCTTTCATTACTCCGTAGTTCGTTTATTCCCAAGCGGAATCGGATAAATGTGTCCCTATTTTTTCATTGATATCGTTCAGAGAGAGAGAGAGAGAGAGAGAGAGAGAGAGAGAGAGAGGGGGGGGGGACTGGGGGAAGGGGGAGGAAGGGAAGAGAGAATGAGAGTGTGAGGGTGGGTGGGTGGGAGAGAGAGGGTGGGGGAGAGTGAGGGAGAGAGAGAGAGAGAGAAGAGAGAGAGAGAGAGAGAGAGAGAGAGAGAGAGAGAGAGAGAGAGAGAGAGTCAGTATAATTATCATGTGTTCAGCTGGCACCCCGCCGCCATGGCTGATACGGACGCTTTTTGTGCTCGCATCGAACTTTTTGCCTCGTGCCTGCGGCCTCGACGCTCTTCACCGCACTGATTTTGAGTACCAGATATAGATACTACTTAATCATAGATGGATGCCGATGTTGCCTTTCCGTTTCACGAATTCTGACTTATGCCAACTCATACGACAGAGAACTTTGTGTGCTGGAGCTTCGAATGTACGAGTGAAGGCTACGTACGGAGTCTCTCTAGAGATAGATTCCACAGAAATGACGTAGATGTGCTGGTGTAGAGGATTGATAAACTAACTGAGTAAACTGTGCCTCCGCTCGTTAGTAGTCTACAGTGCTATTCGTGAGAAATCTACTTCATCGTCGGAACCGTGAGCCGTGTTCGAGCACCCACCATATTGACTTATAAGGCTCGTTTTGAAGTTTCCTTCCAGGGTTTACAACCTCGACTCTCTCACCGCACTGGTTGTGAATATTAGCTACACGTATTGTTTGATTTGTGTGTTGATGCACAGTTGCCTTTCGTTAAAACGTTTATTGACTCGTGGCAGAGCTGGCGACTGGAATAGTGTGTAACAGAGCTGCATTCCTGTACTTCGCGCGAAGGATGATAGGATTGGCTAAGAAGCAGAGCTGAGAGAGTACACTGAGATGTAGGGCAGGACAATACTGAGTCAACTCTGCTTTCTGCTCACTCATTTCCCTAATTAATGCGAGAATAAGGCATTTCCATCACCGAAGTGCTCGCTGTGCTCTGAACTGTGAACTGTGCGCTCGCGCGACCCCCCGCCATGGGGATCGATACGGCGGCGTATCGTGCTAGCATCGGACTTTTCTTCCCGCGTCTACAACGTAGACGTCCTCATCCCAGTGACAGTGAGCATGAAACACAGGGCAACTTTGACTTGTACGTAGATACCACAGTCGCCTTTTTGTTTGGCGTCTTTCTGATTCGTGGCAATGTGCCTGATGTACAGCGTGTGTGTGGGGGGGGGGGGGGGGGGGGGGGGGGAGGGGAGGGGGGAGCCGCTCAGGCCGGCCCGCCTGTCATGACCTGGGACGAGAGCGTGCACCCTAGTTTTCACTCTCTACGTATTCCTGCTCGTCTGCTGCACATTTAAACCTGGCTTGGCACCCACAACGACCCAAGATTTCTCCCAGCGCCTTCTACGGAGCGGCAATGTCTCCGAGAATCCCGGGCCTGATTCCGACAATGAACCCCAAGGACGTGCGAGTGCAAGTGTCCACGACGACGGGAACTCAGATATGATGAACGGGATGGAGAGAATGTTCTCTGAGATACTTGCGATGAAAGAAGGCATGCACAAACAGATGAATGAAATGACGAATATGATTAGCGACCAGTATGATAGCCTTCGAAACGAACAAATCCACACCAAGAACACACTGCAGTGGCTCTGCAACCAGCAAGAGTACATGAAACTATGTGTGGAAGAGAACGAGAGAAATTCGTCTGCCAGTTACCAACAACTGAAGGAGTGACATTATTTTATCCAGGCCGAGCAAAACGACATCAAAGACAAACTCGATCATGTCATCAATAATTTCCAAGACAGCCTGAATAAAGCAGAGAGGCACAGTGAGTATTTGGAACTTGAAGCCAAGAAGAACAACATAAGGCTATTCGGCGTCCAAGAGAAGGAAAGGGAGTCATATTGGGACTGCCTCCACGCTGTGCTAGGCCTACTGCGAGAGTCGGTGCCTGATGTCGATTGGCAGGAGCGAGACGTGGTGCGCGTGCAGAGACTGGGTCCGCACAAGAATCAGCACGGGCAACCCCGCACCATACTCGTTTCCTTCACCACCTGGTCAAGTAAATTGACTCTTCTACAGCGAGGCAGAGAAGCTCTCCGATCCAATGGAGTGAAGGTTGCAGGGGAACTGACCAAAAGACAGGCAAGAGAACTGCAAGACTTGCGCAGACAAGGGCGAATAGGCTATTTTAGAAACAACAAACTGTACTACAGAGACGACGATGCGCCCAAGGCAAAACTGCGATACGCACAACAGGGTGGAAACAGAGGCCCTCCCATCCACAACACGGCAGAGAATGGAAGAGCTATGGGGAAAAACGACAGACCAAGACCTGGTGGATCTGGTGCGCTAACTAACCTCCCCTGGAAACCTAGAGACAGAAACGTAGGGAAACGTAGAAAGGCTGAAGAACGCAACTTGATTACGCTCTCAAACGTAGAATCGGGGCAGACAGGTGCCGAGAACAATCATCCCGGATACGAACAGAGAACTGACACTGCAGACGGGAAAGGACCGCAAGATAAGCAGCCGCAGGTGGTAGTTGATGTAAGAGACTCGGTCGACCTTACGTCCGCGGACCCGGGCGATTTGTCAGCTGATGAAGACGACGCGGTATTGCCCACTATCAAGACACGCGACAGGAACCAACCAGCTAGAAATAAATCAGGGCAAGTGACAGAAGCAATAGCCAATGAAGACACAGGTGACGTCAGCACTTCGGAGACCCCCTTGAACAGTGACCCTCGCGCCGCACGCCCTGAGCGTGCAGAGTTCACCCAGCGCTCACTGCTTGATTGGGTGGGTAACGACCCGCTGAATGAGCGCCCTCGCCAGACGGAGCAGACGGACGCAGACGGCACGGAAGACGAAGGCGATGAAGACGCCTTAACCGACGAAAGGGCCGACGTGGACAGAGGCACATCCTACATCAGGGATTTGAACTTGGTGACATCTGGGATACAGTTGCAGCAGAAGGTGTGGCGAGGCAGACTGCGACACTCGGAGCGAACTGAGCCCACGAACCTCGCACCTGCTCAGAAGTGACGGCTAGGCCGGCGACCTACATCCATCTGCGCTGAGCAAGTCTTCAGCGAGAAACCTAGAAAGCTCACTGGATGATCGCGCTGGACGTGGTGTGCTGGAACGTAGAAGGGCTGGTCTCAAGACTATGCGAACCAGGCTTTGTGAGTTTTATATCAACTTTTCACATTTGCTGCTTCGTTGAGACATTCACACCCCAGGATTTTGATTTTTCGATTTATTTTGCAGAGTATCATGTTTTCCACTCACCAGCAATTAAGCTGTCACACCACGGCAGACGGTCTGGTGGTGTTGTTATAGCGGTGAAGAAGTGCTTCTCTGGGAATGTAATCCAGATACATTGTACACATGAAAATATGATTGCTTTGAAAGTCAGTGACAGTTCTAGGTGCAACATTATACTTGTATGCCTGTATGACCCACCATTAGACTCCCCATATTATAGGTATAAGACAACTTCATGCAATCTGCATCTGTTAGAAGATTTATTATTGGATTTGCAAGAGACAAATCCAGACTCTGCTGTAAGGGTCATGGACGTTTTGCCCCATTTGCGACATTCGGAACGTCGTTTAGCTTAAGATTACACCCGATCACGCGCACCGTTAAGGTGCATGGAGTACAGTACCGCCGAGCAAGACGTTTGTCACAAAACGCAGATACATTAACGCGGCCGGATCTTAGCTAAACGACGTTCCGAATGTCGCAAATGGGGCGAAACGTCCACCACCCTGCTGTAATAGTGTGCGGAGATCTAAATGCGAGAACCAAAACCTGGAACTTACACACTGACGAAAATGACGAAGATTCTGAGCATGAAGAATCCCTCCCATGCAATTGCCCCGACAGTGTGACCCATCGGAATTCTCAAGATAATATAGTAAATCATTTTGGTGAAATCTTGATAAACTTGTGTAAAGGTCACCATATTTACATCGCAAATGGAAGCAATGAAAGCGATAAAGAGTGTAAATTTACATGTGTTTCTGAACACGGAGAGAGTGTGGGGGATTATTGTTTAGTTGTAAACAATGAGAGGGACATCGATGTTCCTACTACTGCGATCTCTAGGATTGAGTCAAATCATATGCTTCTTGAGATTATTGTAGAACGAGACAAATCGTGTGACATAAAAGCCAAAAGAACCAAAACATCAAAAATTATCTAGGACAGAAGTAGAGGAAGATGTCTTATGTAATTTACAGTCCTCCACAGTCCAAACATTCCTTTGTCGTGCGGAGGAAAACCTAGCTTCGTGTGTAAACCCTAGCTTCGTGTGTAAACACGTTAGTGGCACTGTTCTCAAAGGCGCTGCTACAAAGCATTGAATGTGTGAGACGCACCTTTTGGTCGTCCCATAGAACAGAATGTAGAAATGCTGAGTGGTACGATCATGATTGTAAAATGGCTAAACGCAAGGCAAAGAAGGCCCTTGCGACTTATAACAAAACGCATACGAGAGTGGAGAAATCTGTGTATGTACAATGCAGAAACAACTATAAGAAATTAATTCGCGAGAAGAAAAAAGAATATCAAAATTAACTTCAAACCTTTTTGATAGAAAACGTACACAATTCCAAAAAATTCTGGTCAATAATACGCAAGAAATCCAGGAATAGGATAAATCTACCTAATATACAAATAGAAATCTGGAAAGAATACTTTGATAAACTGTTTAATTACAATGCAGTGAACGTTCCCATTTCTTCAAGCCCTGAAATTGCTCATGACGTACGGGACGACATACTTGATTCGCCCGTCACTATCCAAGAAGTTGATGCAGCAATTGCTAAACTTCGACGGGGCAAAGCATCTGGGATTGACGAAATTCCTGGTGAACTAATCAAATTAGGCAAAAAATACCTGATCCCCTATCTCGTAAAATTGTTTAATGTCTTATATGACACTAGTACTTTTCCTGATGATTGGAGTAAGTCAATAATCATACCAATACACAAAGCCGGGAGTAAACTTGACCCTGCAAACTACAGAGGAATTTCCTTATTGAGTATTATTAGTAAGGTATTTTCCTTTGTGTTAACGGCACGACTGCAAAACTGGATGGAAGAAAACAAGCATTGTATGGAACAAGCTGGTTTTAGGAGGGAACACTCTACTATCGACCACATCTTCACACTACATGCAATGATAACAAAGAATGTGCATGGCGGAGGAAGAGGAAAACTTTACGTAGCATTTATTGATTACACAAAAGCATTCGACTCAGTTAAACGACCTTACCTTTGGAAGGCACTAATCAAAGCAGGTGTCTCGACAAAATGTATTAAAATGTTGAAAGCAATGTATAATTCAGTTCAGGCTTGTGTTAGATGGGGAAGTGATAGATCTGACTTCTTTGAATGTCCCATTGGAACAAAACAAGGCTCTTCGGAGAGTCCGACATTATTTTCATTATTCATCACTTCCGTAGCTGATTATGTCCGTGAAAATGGCCAGCATGGTGTCCAAATGCAAAGTGGACAAAAAGAAATATTCTTTCTGATTTTCGCAGATGATATCGTACTGATATCAACGTCCCCAGTAGGGCTTCAGACACAAATAAACAATATTGCTTATGCTTCAGAGCAAATTGGTCTGAAAGTTAATATTGCCAAAACAAAGGTAATGGTGTTTAGAAGAGGAGGGTTCCTTGGCCAGGGAGAAAAGTGGCATCTGAACGGTACTAAACTAGAAGTCGTTAACACATTCAAATACCTGGGTTACACCTTCACGACTAGATTGTCAGAAACGGGAGCTCTAGACAATGTAGCCACAAAAGCTATATATAAAAATTGCATTGTTAAAGATGCTATGGACTCTCCGCAGTCAAACACCAAAGTTGTTCTTCAAACTGTTTGATGCACAAATACAACCACTGCTGTTATACGCTGCAGAGCTATGGGGGTTACAGGAACATTCAAACGTAGAGAAAACGCACATGTTCGCTGAAAGTTGACGCAAATACTCCAAATAGTCTAGTTTATGGTGAAACGGGAAGATTCCCCCTTAGAATCAATAGTATAAAGGCGATAAATATTGGGTCAAACTACAAGACATGCCAAATAATAGACTACCAAAGCAGGCACTTGTTATGCTTTCCGATATAATAAACGTCCCAAACGAACTAAACTGGTTAAAATCTATTAAAGATTGCCTCTGTGAATCGAGTTATGCATTTATCTGGTACAACAAAAGAACTAACAACGAAAAGGGTTTTCTGAAATATCTTAAAATGAGACTCCAAGACTGTTACAGACAAGAATGGAGTCACAAAATCAGTGGTAGCGAGCGTTTCGCATTGTACAGAATCATTAAACACGATTTCCAATGTGAGAAGTACTTGAGCTCTCTCGAAATTACGTTTGTCGTCGAAGAGATATACTGTCCATTCTGCACAGATCAAATTGAAGACGAAGCTCATTTCTTACTCAATTGCTAATTATACACAGATCTAAGAGAAAAGTACCTAGGAATCTATACCAAACAGATGAATAACACGGGACTCAATTTCACATTCCTAATAAATGGTATGGGGTACTTAAAAACAAAAAGTGTTGCCATGTACATCTGTTTATGCCTTGAAATCTCGTAGGTTATATCTTGAATAACGCCGACAAGTATCATGTTCCATTCAGTTCAGAACGCATGCAAAAATTATGATTTCCCGAACAAATGCCATTTCTGAAACTGCTGGTATTGATAGATACCATACAATGTAATCAATTGCCAACCCCCGACTCCCCACATCCCACCCCACCCACTATCGCGTATTGTTGTAACATTGTGACGGGCCGCCGGCCAAAACAATAAAGAAATAAAATCTCAAATCTCCTCTCTCTCTCTCTCTCTCTCTCTCTCTCTCTCTCTCTCTCTCTCTCTCTCTCTCTCTCGGGTGGGACTTTAAGGTTTGTTCATGTAAATAATCCGGATAACAGCAAATAACTGAATGGATGGATGGAATGATGGATGGATGGATGGAATGATGGATGGAATGATGGATGGATGGATAGAGTGATGGATGGAATGATGGATGGAATGATGGATGGATGGATGGAATGAAGGATGGGTGGATGGAATGATGGATGGAATGATGGATGGATGAATGGAATGATGGATGGATGGAATGATGAATGAATGGGTGGAGTTTTAAATTATATGAACCTTCGAAGGCTATGTAAGATCACTGATCATGAACTCACTCCAACTCGTTCGAATTCCATGTGGAGCAAGTCAAGGTACTACTCCCTAATTGTTCGCCTGTTACACATGGCGTGGGGGGCCGCGGTGGGTCTATACTTACCCCCAACCCACTGTGGTAGGGGGCCGCTGTGGGTCTATACCTACCCCCAACCCCCTGTGTTAGGGGGCCGCGGTGGGTCTATACTTACCCCCAACCCACTGTGGTAGGGGGCCGCTGTGGGTCTATACCTACCCCCAACCCCCTGTGTTAGGGGGCCGCGGTGGGTCTATACTTACCCCCAACCCACTAAGGGGCCGCGGTGGGTCTATACCTACCCCCAATCCCCTGTGCTAGGGGGCCGCGGTGGGTCTATACTTACCCCCAACCCCCTGTGCTAGGGGGCCGCGGTGGGTCTATACTTACCCCCAACCCCCTGTGGTAGGGGGCCGCGGTGGGTCTATACCTACCCCCAACCCCCTGTGTTAGGGGGCCGCGGTGGGTCTATACTTACCCTAAACCCCCTGTGGTAGGGGGCCGCGGTGGTTCTACACTTACCCCCAACCCCCTGTGCTAGGGGGCAGCAGTGGCTCTATACTTACACCCAACCCACTGTGGTAGGGGGCCGCGGTGGGTCTATACTTACCCCCAACCCCTGTGCTAGGGGGCCGCGGTGGGTCTATACTTACCCCCAACCCCCTGTGGTAGGGGGCCGCGGTGGGTCTATACTTACCCTAAACCCCCTGTGGTAGGGGGCCGCGGTGGTTCTACACTTACCCCCAACCCCCTGTGCTAGGGGGGCGTGGTGGGTCAGTACTTATCCCCAACCCCCTGTGGTAGGGGGGCGTGGTGGGTCAGTACTTATCCCCAACCCCCTGTGGTAGGGGGGCGTGGTGGGTCAGTACTTATCCCCAACCCCCTGTGGTAGGGGGGCGTGGTGGGTCAGTACTTATCCCCAACCCCCTGTGGTAGGGGGCCGCGGTGGGTCTATACTTACCCCCAACCCCCTGTGGTAGGGGGCCGTGGTGGGCCTATACTTACCCCCAACCCCCTGTGGTAGGGGGCCGCGGTGGGTCTATACTTACCCCCAACCCACTAGCGGGCCGCGGTGGTTCTACACTTACCCCCAACCCCCTGTGCTAGGGGGCCGCGGTGGGTCTATACTTACCCCCAACCCGCTGTGGTAGGGGGCCGCGGTGGGTCTATACTTACCCCAACCCCCTGTGCTAGGGGGCCGCGGTGGGTCTATACTTACCCCCAACCCCCTGTGGTAGGGGGCCGCGGTGGGTCTATACTTACCCCCAACCCCCTGTGCTAGGGGGCCGCGGTGGGTCTATACTTACCCCCAATCCCCTGTGGTAGGGGGCCGCGGTGGGTCTATACTTACCCCCAACCCCCTGTGGTAGGGGGCCGCGGTGGGTCTATACTTACCCCCAACCCCCTGTGCTAGGGGGCCGCGGTGGGTCTATACTTACCCCCAACCCACTAGCGGGCCGCGGTGGGTCTATACTTACCCCAACCCCCTGTGGTAGGGGGCCGCGGTGGGTCTATACTTACCCCCAACCCCCTGTGGTAGGGGGCCGCGGTGGGTCTATACTTACCCCCAACCCCCTGTGCTAGGGGGCCGCGGTGGGTCTATACTTACCCCCAATCCCCTGTGGTAGGGGGCCGCGGTGGGTCTATACTTACCCCCAACCCCCTGTGGTAGGGGGCCGCGGTGGGTCTATACTTACCCCCAACCCCCTGTGGTAGGGGGCCGCGGTGGGTCTATACTTACCCCCAACCCCCTGTGGTAGGGGGCCGCGGTGGGTCTATACTTACCCCCAACCCCCTGTGTTAGGGGGCCGCGGTGAGTCTATACTTACCCCCAACCCCCTGTGGTAGGGGGGCGCGGTGGGTCTATACTTACCCCCAACCCACTAGCGGGCCGCGGTGGGTCTATACTTACCACCAATCCCCTGTGCTAGCGGGCCGCGGTGGGTTTATACTTACCCCCAACCCCCTGTGCTAGGGGGCCGCGGTGGGTCTATACTTACCCCTAGTCACAGGAGGGTTGCACCAGCACAAATTTCATTACTTGATTAAATCATTTACATTGTGTTGTATGAAGTGTTATTGCCTGTTTTTGAATTTGAGTATGTTTAGTTATATTTGCAGTTTTGTTAAAGTGTGAAGGCATGTGTTCAAGATCTAAATATAAGGACTGTTTTCACCTACAAATAAGCCTTTGCCAAGACTTCGTCAAGTCTTTGCAAATCAACCCCTGCTCTCAATATTTCCTGTAAGTGGGTGGATGTCCAAGTGTTGATGGAAACTGGGGGATATATTAAGAAAACAGTGGTTGACAAAATACAACATCCTTCTTGGCAGCATGCACTAATGGCGTGGAATAATTTTTTTTATTCGAAATGAATTTAAAGCAACAGGAAGTTATTTACAGCGGGCGCTATGGAATAGCGCAGAATTTGCTGACAGCAGTTATTTCTTAAGACAATGGATTGGTGTTGAGGAAAAAAACTGCCAAAGACATTGTGAAACATAACGGAACTTTTAAATCTTCTATGGAATGCTGCAGAATACATGTATATTCATACGGCACAAAAAACGTGGGAAAATAAGCTAGCAAATATTGACTTGCCCTGGAAGGTTTATTCTGCCAGTCAATAATTTCCTTTATAAAATGAAACTCACTCAAAGAAAACTATGCACTTTTTGTCAGACAGAAGTTGAAACAATGGAACATCTCTATTATGGATGCGAATACAGCAGATCCCTGTGGGTAAAATTGAATGATGTCATCAAAGAAAAATGTGATAGAGAAGTAACTTTTACAGAACTTGGGGTACTTTTTGGAAAATTAAATGAAAAATGCAAATATCAATCATATCATTTCACTCGCAAAAAGGCATATCTATCATTAGAGATTGAATGATTTGCTTCCAGACTTTGTTGATTTCACTTTTTGTCTGTACATTATAATTAAGCTTGAGTATATTGCTGCAAAAGAGATAGAAAATATTGAAAAGTTCAATGATAAATGAAGGGAATTAATAAATGCTGGCGTCATTATACTCGTGTAAAATGGAATCTGTGACATTAGTTCATTTATGCAAATTTATTGTGGAGGTCTGCAAATGTCTTTTTCTTGTGTCCATGTGTATGGCGTGGGGTGGAGTGGGGTTGATGGGTGATGGGGCAGTGGGTTGGGGGAGGGGCAAGATGGAGGGTGTGTTTTTGTTGTGTGCGTTTTTTCTTCTCTTGTGTGTGTGTGTGTGTGTGTGTGTGTGTGTGTGTGTGTGTGTGTGTGTGTGTGTGTGTGTGTGTGTTTGGTCTTTTCTTTTTCTTTCTTCTTTATCTTAAAGCTTCTTTCCTCTTCACTCGGTGCTACTTTCTTAGTGACTTGCGTTGTAAGATATTGTGCTGAATAAAGAATTATTTTTTTTTAGTCTTTGCAATTCAGTTATCGGCAAAGATGTCACTAAATCTTGGCGAATTTTTGGTTCTTAATAGCTTGACGAAAGCCAAGCAAAGATCTCTCGAAGAGACGAGATAGGCTACCTACACAAAGTAGTGATTGGATATAATGACAACAAAGTGAATACGACTGCTGTTGTGGTTTTGGTGGTCGCAGTTGTCGAATGACAAAATGATGATGAAAATTAAACGCAAAGGTACATTGCTTTTCCAGGTGCGCCGCCGCACGCATGGTACATTTTACAAACTTATGCAAAATATAACTCTTGAAGATCCTAGTGAGCAGAGTAGTTTCTTCATATGTCAACAGAGACCTTCTTTGATTTGTTTAATCTTGTTACGAACCAGATCACACAGACAGACATGAGTTACACATGCAAAATAACACCAGAGCGGCGTCGATGCAGAGACCCTGGGCTTCTTGGCATCAGGTATGTATGAGCATTGGATTTTGCAATCTTTATATTTTTAGAGTACAGTGTTCAAACAAAGTAGAGGAGATTGGTATAAATGAGACTATAACTAAATTCCGTTATATAATCAGAGACTTGCTTTATTTCATTATGGATGCAACAGCATGTTGACAACATTTTCAAAGCAAAAATCAACAACAAAATTAGTCACGTGACTTTTTACACGCTTCCCCTCAAAGCAGGGTGACATTAAAAAAATAACAACAGTTCTGAAAGTCTCTAATAGCGGGTTGGGCCTCCGTTAACGGTCAAACAGGCTGTGCAGCGCCTCCTCATGCTGCTGATGTGCTGCCTGATGGTTGCTTGAGGAATGGCAGCCCATTCCTGCTGAAGGACAAGGGCCAGCTGCTGAAGGTTCTGGGGAGCTGGAACGACAGCACGGACACGTCTCCCCAGAAAGTCCCACAGGTTTTCAATAGGGGACAGGTCGGGGGACATCGATGGCCATGGCAGGGAATTGATCTGCCGTCTTTGTAGGTGATTCCTGACGACATTTGCTCAATGAGCTGGGGCATTGTCGTCCTGCAAGATGAATCCCGGCCCATGGCGGCGTGCAAAGAGCACAACAAGTGGATCAATGATATTGTCCCGGTAGTAGACACCATTGACATGAAGGGGCGTTCTGCCAGTGCTGGTGATGCCACCCCACCCCATAACGCTGCCCCGCCCAAAGAGGTGGTGAGAAATCATGTTGTCCTGATGATAACGGTCTCCACGATGCCTCCAAACTCGCATCCGGCCATCGTTGAAGTCCAGCTCGAATCTCGATTCGTCCGAAAACATCACGTCATCTTATTGGCGCCTGGACCATCGTTGGTGGATGCGGCACCAGGCGCTTCTTGCTTGGCGATGGCGTGGTGTGAGAGGCAACACTATCCGCGGTCTAAAGGCGTTCACCTGAGCGTCGTGCTACCGGTTTCGGATGGTCTGGGCAGAGACTTGAACCCCTGCTACCCGTTGGAGGTGTTGTCTCAACCGGTAACACTTTGGATGTTGTTTCGTTGAGCATGATTGGTGATGATCAAGTCTTGACGACGGGTGGTTATTCTTGGTCGCCCACTTCTAGGCCTGTCGACAACTTCTCCGGTATTAAGGTAACGGTTCCACAGTCTGCTGATGACATACTGTGAAACACCAAGGTGTCTTGCCACGTTCACCTGCGTACATCCGGTCTGTAGCATTCCGACTCCGACTCATCTTTGGTCTTCTCTTAGCCGCTGCATGATTTCAACTGAAATTTTGATCGACTGTGTGGCTAGAACACACTTGCCAGGAGTGAGTACAGTCAAATATAGGTATCCATATTAGTTGTGTCGCTTAATCCACTTTATTTTTTCTTCTGCTTTTCCTCTTTCCTTCACATGCTTGGCGATTTAAACATGATTTTGAAAATTGTACAAACTGGCCATCGCTCCTGGCGTAGCAAAGAAGCGAAGCAACTCAAGACAACCACACCTGTTGGATGGAAAAGGCATGACTGCAGTGTGTTCTAGAACATAACTTTCTTTTCGATCCTGATAATGCAAAGACTTAAACAATAAAACTTTTAAAAAGTATTTCATCAATCAGGTCACATCTGCTTAGGACTGATCAGATCTTTGCATGAACTCCAGTAAACGTTTTATTTTTCATTTGGTAATGATCATGGTTGCATTGGATAACAGGGGAACCATACAACATAACGTTATCTTTCGTATCTCCATCTCAACCCTGGCCTGCCTTATTCTTGAAACCTGCAGGGCGATCTACGCTGTCTCGGATAAATATTTAAAGGTACGTCAACTGCAATATATGTGGCCGAAATAAATGCGCAGCAAGTAATATTTAGAATGAGTACTTCCATATTTATAGTTCCAATGGGATAAATATATATTGAGTAATACAGGTATATCACGAATGATTTTGTTCTGATTATCTTTAAAATCTTGAATTTTAGGGTAATCAGTTTTTGACAAACATTCAAAAACGTTTTGCTTCAGAAATAAAGTGGATGAAATATTCTGAATGAAACAGAATGGAAGAGAAAAATCTAAGTTACTTTTCAAACAACTTATTTGTGAGTAGGTCACCCATTTATATAGGACAGCCTTCCTATCCTGCAGAACACACGTTTTCACTGACATTTACCAAAATGTGACTTTTCAACCAAAACATGTACAGTCTTTTGACTTTCACTCCTTTAATTATGTTCTTTCTATTTTGCCTCAAAGTAGTATTATACGATTTTCAAAGAAGTGAGGTCTAACTTAAAAACACTTAATTAAATATGCATAACTCGTAACGATCATATCTCCTGATCTACTTGACTACGCGTCGTCTTCTGTCAGGCGAGAAGGAAAGCAAGAAACTTCTCCCGAAGCTGAGAGGAAATAATAAGCAGTGTAAGAGACTCTGAGAAGGGGGATGCTGGATCCTACCAAAGGAGGGGTTGGGGGTGTAGGGGATGGAAGTCTGGGGGGGGGATGAGATGTGGGCATGAGTGAGATAATCCTGTGATTAATTCACAAATGAAGTCTTTGAATTTATATTTTTTAATTTGTCCAATTTTATGTTGTTATTGGTCTTGTGTTCCCATTCTTTCAATACGCTTTTGTTTAATCATCCTGAATTTTAATCCACAGATTCCAGACGTGTATGGAACATTTATGATCTATATATACTAAGACTAATCGAATAGTTTTGAGCTACGAATGATTGCTTTTGACAATTTACGTTATAATTTATGTTAATATGTTGTTGATGTTTGAAAAATTCTCTTCTCCAAACACTTCGCGAGTTAACTAAATCTATGTTTTAAACAAGATAAAAACTCATTTTGAAACAAATATCTTAAATATCCAAAGCGAAACCCGGAACCTAAATGTTGATACTATTCACAGATTTGTCGGCCATATTGGTCCCATCACTGCAGCAAAGTCATTATTCAGTCTGTTTGTTGCATACTTAATGTTTGCATCTACCATGATATGCAAAGATTTACTTCCTAAAAATCAAAGCAAAGAACCTGACTGATAAATGTAGAGCTACCTCTTTTAAAAACAAACGAACAAAAAAGAGACGTTGATGATGAACATATGTTCAATTTTCTGCATGATTTTCTGCTCGCGCGCGCACACACACACACACATACACTTTTTGCATAGACGTGGTCATCCTCTAAATTTTCCCATTTACCATCATCATACATGTGATAAATAGTACAAATATTTCCATGTGCAGTGCACACTTACTCTGAGGTGAACTTAATGTGAAACACATGAAAACGTCCATCACAACTCAAACTGTAGTTTATACCTATTCAGGAATGATTTTAATCTGGTACACTTAAGTCAAAGTGATGAAAATTGCTGTAAATGCAAGGCAATTAAACGCAACTGTGTGTGATCTAATAAAGACAAGACCAATGACCTTTCAAAAACCCTCCTCAATTGTTGAAGTTGTAAGAGGGTACTCTCTCTCTCTCTCTCTCTCTCTCTCTCTCTCTCTCTCTCTCTCTCTCTCTCCCTCCTTCTTGGCACTGTGACACTCGTATTTCCTGCAAGCTGTCTGTTAGCAGCCCCAGTCCCAGCCTCTCCCTTATCTGACATTCATGTTGCCAAGAGGTCAGATTCATGACCTTCCTCCCTTTTTGTTTCTCCTAGCTGTCCACTCTATAGATATTGGAGGTTGAAGCTTTCTGTCAGGGACGTTACCTTTGGCCCTTATCCAGCCTCCCTTCCTTGTTCTGTCAATCCTAACTATATATATATATATATATATATATATATATATATATATATATATATATATATATATATATATATATATACTGCATTCTTTCATTATTTGCAGATTTTGCTTCTGGTCGGAGCTTGAGATCTCGGGAAGCAGGCCTTTCTGGTTCTAGTAAATCACGTGTGTGTCCATCCCTTTAAATTGGGTGACTTTGCATGCTGAGGCCAGAACCCATCCCATCTCGGTCGAGGAGAGCAGGCCCACTACCATCCGGCCTCGAACCAGCAAGCAGCTCATGTAACCATGGGTTAATAAAGTTGTGGAAAGCAGCTACGACTTGTCTCTTACCTGCCCCCTTCTACCATCAAGCCCCGAGCTTCCCATAGCTCGAACCTTACTGCCAAACCTTTACCCTCCGACCACCACAAAGTCAACAGTCAATAATCTCACAGTCCATCTTCACTGGAATAATTTTATTGTTTGTTTGTTTGTTGTTGTTTGGTTTTTCTCAAGTGTAGATAAAAGACTATCAATTCCATCTTTTGAGGAGCTAACCTTAACCTGTTTAATGTACGGAAATACTGAGAAGCTAAATTGCAAAAACAGGCGAAAATGTCCATTCACTAGAATGTGCTGACGCATATAGCTTTAGAGAACCATGACACGCATCCAATATCAGGAGGAATGGTGACAGTTCCAAAGCTAGATTGCAAAAATTTCGATGTGCTGAAAGGAATCACTGATGGCGATACCAGAAACCGTTTTCATAGTACTGCAAGGCAGGGCGCATACAGGCACTGGCCAAGGAAACGCCCACTGCAAGGCAGGGCGCATCCAGGCACTGGCCAAGGAAACGCCCACTGCAAGGTAGGACGCATCCAGGCACTGACCAAGGAAACGCCCACTGCAAGGCAGGGCGCATCCAGGCACTGGCCAAGGAAACGCCCACTGCAAGACAGGACGCATCCAGGCACTGGCCAAGGAAACGCCCACTGCAAGGTAGGACGCATCCAGGCACTGGCCAAGGAAACGCCCACTGCAAGGCAGGGCGCATCCAGGCACTGGCCAAGGAAACGCCCACTGCAAGACAGGACGCATCCAGGCACTGGCCAAGGAAACGCCCACTGCAAGGCAGGACGCATTCAGGCACTGGCCAAGGAAACGCCCACTGCAAGGCAGGACGCATCCAGGCACTGGCCAAGGAAACGCCCACTGCAAGGCAGGACGCATCCAGGCACTGGCCAAGGAAACGCCCACTGCAAGGCAGGACGCATCCAGGCACTGGCCAAGGAAACGCCCACTGCAAGGCAGGACGCATCCAGGCACTGGCCAAGGAAACGCCCACTGCAAGGTAGGACGCATCCAGGCACTGGCCAACGCCCACTGCAAGGCAGGGCGCATCCAGGCACTGGTCAAGGAAACGCCCACTGCAAGGCAGGACGCATCCAGGCACTGGCCAAGGAAACGCCCACTGCAAGGCAGGGCGCATGCAGGCACTGGCCAAGGAAACGCCCACTGCAAGGCAGGGCGCATTCAGGCACTGGCCAAGGAAACGCCCACTGCAAGGCAGGACGCATCCAGGCACTGGCCAAGGAAACGCCCACTGCAAGGCAGGGCGCATTCAGGCACTGGCCAAGGAAACGCCCACTGCAAGGCAGGACGCATTCAGGCACTGGCCAAGGAAACGCCCACTGCAAGGCAGGACGCATCCAGGCACTGGCCAAGGAAACGCCCACTGCATGACAGGACGCATCCAGACACTGGCCAAGGAAACGCCCATTGCAAGGCAGGACGCATCCAGGCACTGGCCAAGGAAACGCCCACTGCAAGGCAGGGCGCATTCAGGCACTGGCCAAGGAAACGCCCACTGCAAGGCAGGACGCATTCAGGCACTGGCCAAGGAAACGCCCACTGCAAGGCCCACTGCAAGGCAGGACGCATCCAGGCACTGGCCAAGGAAACGCCCACTGCAAGGCCCACTGCAAAGCAGGGCGCATTCAGGCACTGGCCAAGGAAACGCCCACTGCAAGGCAGGACGCATTCAGGCACTGGCCAAGGAAACGCCCACTGCAAGGCCCACTGCAAGGCAGGACGCATCCAGGCACTGACCAAGGAAACGCCCACTGCAAGGCAGGACGCATCCAGGCACTGGCCAAGGCCCACTGCAAGGCAGGACGCATCCAGACACTGGCCAAGGCCCACTGCAAGGCAGGACGCATCCAGGCACTGGCCAAGGCCCACTGCAAGGCAGGACGCATTCAGGCACTGGCCAAGGAAACGCCCACTGCAAGGCAGGACGCATTCAGGCACTGGCCAAGGAAACGCCCACTGCAAGGCCCACTGCAAGGCAGGACGCATCCAGGCACTGACCAAGGAAACGCCCACTGCAAGGCAGGACGCATCCAGGCACTGGCCAAGGAAACGCCCACTGCAAGGCAGGACGCATCCAGGCACTGGCCAAGGAAACGCCCACTGCAAGGCAGGACACATCCAGGCACTGGCCAAAGAAACGCCCACTGCAAGGTTGGGTTCGGTTCCAGTTAGACATGCTGACAGTTTTTCCACCGCTTTTAATTTTCGGCTCTTTTAAAAGCTTGAAGAAAAAGAAGAAAAAAAACGAGAAAAAACCACTGACAAGAGTATCGGCCAGAAAATGAACCCCGGACACCCACATGGTAATCAATAACGATATCACTTAGCCACGTGTATTCACAAAAAATGAGTGTG
This sequence comes from Theodoxus fluviatilis, assembly GCA_034096865.1. NCBI lineage: Eukaryota > Metazoa > Mollusca > Gastropoda > Cycloneritida > Neritidae > Theodoxus > Theodoxus fluviatilis. Next base: position 40,035 of record JAWQFJ010005415.1, read on the forward strand.
TTATGGATGTTTTCCCAACTTTTCCCGTAAAATCGTGCTTATCGTGATTGTGGTATCCGTTTCGTTTTACAACTCCCTTGCCAGTTCCCCACAAACAACACGAGAAAAACACTCTACAGTGTAAAACTGTATCCTTGACCAGATACTAACTCCGCTCTCCTCCCAGTCGTTCTACAAGAGCGATGCTTGACTTTCTTCGACGTCAATCGAGTCAGTTGCGCACTTTGCGATGACAACAGGTTTTTCGCAAGAAATTGCGTACATTAGAAAGATACAGTGATGTAGGACTGTACAGGAAAATTACATCTAGGCGTCAGGACATCCCACAAATGACAAATGAAGTAGCAGAAGCCATAGAAGTTTCGCATGGGCGAGGATAGGCCGCAGTTACGGCATCTGGCTGGACACAATTGTACCGCTACATCACAACAGGAAGCCATCTGATTGGTTGTTCGAAGAAGTGTCTGAAGGACAAAAAAAAACACTTTCCCATTGGGCGGTAACGCGACAGAGCACCGCTCTCGGGAGTTGCGAGCGCGGTATTTCACATGGAAACGGCAGAGTTGGCTGAAATGTGTCCACATTTGGAAACTTTCCTTGCTTTCCATGGGTAAATAAATTAGAGGGAAATGGCCTCCAAAATTTATTTTCCCAGTTAATCGGTGATGAGGAAAGTAAGTCACAAGACAACACCAATCTTGTACTCGAAACCTGCACAGAGGTTGGAGTATGGCAGTTGGCTCGTTTTCACAATGGCAATTGCATGGCTTAACTGTGACAAAGGCTTGCACTGTATGTTGTCAATCAAGCAGTTCAAACGACTTCAACAAACATCATCCTTGCAGAACACAGAATATTTAAATGAATAGAAAGCATGTACAGTTATACTGAAATCATTTGTTCGTGCTTGCTATTGAAAAGACGATCGGCATACAACACCTGCCTCACTGCAGCCAGCAGGAAAACGACATTTCTCTGGAAAGGACGCAGCCCTACACAAAATGCACGCGTGGGTGGGAGGAGGGAGTGGAGAAAAAGATACAAGATGTGTGCACGAACGCGCGCCCGCGCGTGTGTTCTCATGCTGGTATTCTACGTGGGGCGTCAGATGGAAATGCGGACGGTGGAGGAAGAGGCGAACTTTTCGCGTTCGGAGCGGGTGAGAGGAGGAGCTCAGGACAAGACAAAGAAAGGCGAGTAAGGCAGGCCACGGGGTTAGGAAGGGCCAACGGACGGGAAGGAGGGGACGGCGAAGGGAGAGCGGGGGGAGGAAGGAGATGGGGAAGAGACTGGCGTAGACTAAGACTCGGATTGCTCTAGTCTACTACAGCTTTGTCCAGGTCTTGCAACTCTGGGAGAGAGCTCCAGGGATTCCGTGCGGCGCCGCCAGACAAACTCTCTCTCCTTAGCGGCTCCAGCAGGCGCCTGGCCGGCCTTCGAGCCGTCTGCCTTATCCCCCACCACTCCCCCCTCGGACAGCGCTGTCCCCTTCCCCTCCCCTCGTCCAGCAGCCTGGTGGGAGTCCTCGGACGCCCCACCCTCACTCCTAGGGAATGCGTCGCATGAATCGCTCTCTATGCAGAGGCGTCTTGCTGTTTGCTTTGCCTTTCCCTTTCGACACTGTTCCCTCCTCCCTCACGGCCGTCCTTGCTCTGTGTGCTTGCTGTCTTACGCGGCATTGAGGATGTCTTCATTGTTTTGGCCATTCCATCTCGCCTCTCGTCTCTCTCTCCCTCTCCCACCAACACGCCCCCACCCCCAGTGCCTTCGTGCCGTGCAAAGTTTTCCCCGTGTTTGATTTGTCTTCCTTCTTGCCCGTCCCTCTCCGTCCCGCATGCCTGTGCTCCATGTTTGGTTTGGGGTGTCAGAGAGGAATGAATGTGTGGCCTGTGTTGCGTTTCCTCTCGCTTTCATCTCGTAAGCTTCCTCCCCTCTCCCCCTTTCAACAGACTCACCCCCCCCCCCTCCTACTTCTCCATTATGACACCGCTCTCTTCTTACCAATATTAAGTTCTTCTGTCTATCTCTTGCACATGTGTGACAGTTTTCTTCGGTGCAAATGTTGTTGAAGATTTGAAAAATAAATGTCAACACATTATATACTTGCTTGTTAAGTAATTCAATTCCAAAGTATGTATAGAGGCATGCTCATAAAACTTTTTTCCTCACTCCTTTCTGACTCCAAAACTGTCAAAATTTGAACAGAGCCATCTTGACGAGATAAGTCGGTAAACTGTTATGGTGTGCGAAAGTCCGAGCAAGCGTGTATGTACTAGGATGCTCTGCATGCGTACACGCGTACGTAAATACTCGCGTATGTCTGTTTGCGCGTGAAGAATTTGCATGTACATCTGCGTGCAAGAAAAACTGGACAGAAAAAAAACCCCGCAATGAGCAAACCACTGGAAACTTTTCAGCAAAGTCTGCGTTTGTTGTGCAGGCAATCATCACCCGACTTTTCGCATCCCATCCATCTGGCCGTGTGACGTGGGGATGGCTCGGCGGGGGAGGCTGGCAGGCAGGAGGGTATATGAGATACTTCTCTCTCTGTCTCTGTCTTTCTGCCTCTGTCTCTCTGTCTCTGTCTCTTTCTCTCTCTTCCCCCCCCCCTCTCTCTCTCTCTCTCTCTCTCTCTCTCTCTCCCTCCCTCCCTCCCTTATTCCCATTACAAATGATGCGAAGTCGGAAGTACGCCTCGTCGCCTCATTTTCCAGGCTGAGCAATGTACAGTCAGTTGAGAGGGCGCCTCCACATAGGCCTACATAGAAAACGTGCGGACTTCAGAGAGGACAGGCATGGTGAATTTCATATCCGGCCGTCTTATATTCCAAAAGGATTGTAGACCTGTGCTACCTTAATAAGTCCTTACGTGGAATAATAACGCAGATCAGATGTCCTACAGTCATGGTAATTCTCACTCCGTTAGATGAGACAAGTGTCCGTTCGTTTTCTGTTCCAATCATTAATTTAAGGCGATATTTTGTTTTTAACCAATAAGTGTAGACAAGCACGTTTAGTGCCAAATAAATGCGATGCTTCAACGAGAGTTTTTGCCCAAATTCCCATTCAAATTTTATGGATACAATATTTATACAACGTACGAGAGGCGACAATAAAAAGGTAGAAAAAATAGGTTATATGTATAATCGACTACGCGAACATTATTTTCAAACAGCAAACTTGGCCGTTCTTGTCTGAAGCACATGAGTAGGAACGCATCTCTACAGCAGCTACCCAAGCCTGCAGACCACAACACGATAAACGCTGCTGCTGCTTGCTTGCATCTTCACAGCCACGGCAAACCCGAGGGTCCATGTCTGGCGACCAGCTCTGCGCAAGGAGGGAAACACCCTGTCTCACATGTTTACGCACTCTTTCTTTCACCCTGTGGAAGCTGTGAGCAAATTTTAGTGCAAATTTCCATAGTCCTCAGCGATGACATGGGCTCTTTTCATTGTTTCTCTACGTAATGGCCATGAAATGGATTCCGCTCACTCTTTGCCAGGGCAGCAGTTGAGACCGGACGGAACAGCGTCATTCCCCGAGTTTCAGCCAAGTCAAAAACAAGAAATGTTGAAACTCCGTCTGACTTTCAGGTCAAAAGGTCAAAGGTTGTAATCCTCCTTTTAAATTTAAAAGACACATGCACAACCCACATCTTGTGGTGGTGATGGAAAGGTGAGAAGTACTCAGGACCAAGGCAACATGGGGGATGAGAAGGCAGAGTGCTCACACTTGCTGCGCCACAGCACAGCATGCACACAAAAGCAGGCCGGCCGATGTAAATATAGGAATCCATCAGGACGATGAGACACGAAAAATCTGGTCTCCATAGATAATTTTGGCGTATTTTAGAATGTAATTTGTCATTGTGATGATGCAGAACATCAGAGCTTTAAACATTAAATATGGTTTGAAAGGTGGCGGCAGTAGCTAGTCTTGCTGCTGCTGCTGCTGCTGCTGCTGCTGCTACGACTGCAACTGTTACAAAAATAAAGTTTTATGTATATATAAAGAACGACTACGACGACACCAACGACGATGACGACAAGGATAATGATGAAGACAATGGCCACCTTGTAAGGAAAAAGGCTAGCCGGGCTGCAAAACCTTTTCGTCTCCATTTGATAATCTTCTAATGAGATCCATTTGAAGGCGGCGCGTGGAGTGGTGGAGTGATTCGCGGGTGTGTATGTTTCATCACGCCCTCCCATTGGTCGGAATCAGGGGACGCGCTCCAATCAATTTTGGCAAGAAGCGCCGCTCTCTCGCTCCCGCATGACCTCACGTTCTGGATGAGAAGAGGGGCGAAAATATCGACACTCATCAAATAGTGCCGGGAGGAGCATATTAATCGGGAAAACCAATTTCCGCAGTTATGAATGGATATCATTTCATTATCTCTCGAGGACAAAGCTCCGGCATCCCTGAAAAAGCTTTGCTCTCTCCCTCCGTCCACACCGCTTTCCCGGGTAATCTCACGGGAGAGTGCGAGAAGATTGGTGATATCTTTTTCTCTCTGTCTCATCTTGCAAATTGACCTGATTCGAAATTGAGGCTGCTGTTCCATCGATGAGTTTTTTCCCCTAGACATAAAAAAACTTCGTAGTTCATTTGTCCATTACGTGCATCTACAAGGGGTAAAACCACGTCTCCATATATCATAACTTTATAAGAAGAAAAAAAAGTGAAAAGGAAGAAATGTATGACAATGATGTAGTGTTTGTAAATACATGTATAAATAGATTAAGTGCACAAGATGGCACAATGTAGAATGATAATTTTGCAACACAATTAACTGTATACCAAAAAATCAGTTGCACGATTGATAACAGTAAATAATCTCACCAGTCACAGACACCATTTGACAGCATGTACGATTTTTATGGTGCACTCAGCATTCACACAACTCATGGAGCAAAGGAGTGCTGAAATTGTGCAGTGCGTGCAGGAGTAAAATATAACGTCGTCCTTATGTTGCTGTGATAAAGATGAAATGCGATGGATATGTCGGGTCTTGCAAATAAGCAATAAGGAGGAAGGAGACGAAGGAAAATAACAGGTGCAGCTGACTGCTGCAGCCCACGCTGGACGCTGCACCGTGGCCACCGGACGTGAACCTTGGCGCAGCAAGCTTTGGCTACAACTCACGTGGTACATGTACTCAAGTCGCAATTATGCAGCAGCTCTCTATGCACAAGGACATACACTGGAACAGTCAATCTCTGCAAAACTAGTTTCTACAGATAGGGGAGAGAGAAAACGCACCTTTGTGGTTGCTTCAGACTTTGTGCATCGCATGAGAGCGGTTGCTGAAGTTGAATGTGAAGAGCGAGTGATCTGTATTTCAATATCCGTTTGCCTTCAAGCATGCCGTGGACATCAAGCATGAATCCCGATTGCATATCAGTTTAGAAAATTTGGATTCTTTGCGGGGGGGTTTTAATGGTAGATTTCCCAGTGGAAGGTGTATTAATGTTTGAGGATATTCTTATCGGAAGACAATTGTAATGAAATATTTCTGTGACTTGATAGTAGTTATCAAATATATAATTTATTTCAATCAACAGCGTTCATTTCAGAAATTGAGATCAGATGTCAACAGTTCTCTTCCTATATGTTTGACGAAGAGGAAGTAATCCCTGCATTGCGTTGCACTCCGCTTCATCTCTGCTACGATGTAGCAAGCTGAAGAGTTTTGATTTGTTGTTTTTTAATGACTTAAAAAGCACATTATCATTAAATGTAGAGAATTTCGGATGCCCTCTTTGGATACATGAATCCCAAAATGATTTCAAATTAAATTTCATCCCTCTTGATTGAAGAGATGACTTAATTATTAGCTAATATAAGCATTAGGGTCGATTGTCATTTATACACGATCTTTGATGACTATTCACCCAGTGCCAGAGGTCAACTTCCTGCCAAGGTAGCGCAGCAGCTGGAGTATCTCAAAGGGCGCTCTAAATGCTTCATTCTAGAGTGCGCCACTTGCTGTGCCTAGCAAAAATGAAACTAAAGCGCCCGTAGTCGTATTTGATTGACTCATACTAAACATCAACTGAAATGGAAGTCACTCCTTGGACTTCCACGGTAAGCATGCTTCGAACCATGGAGTTTACAGCCATGGAAGTGGCAGACGAATTTCGAAGAAATGAATGTTTAAGTGCTCTCATCACCGTGGCAGGGCGGATTGTATGTCATGGTTTGTTATACAGGGTGACACAAAAAAACGTATCATCACCTAAACTTGAATAACTTTTGAAATATTCCATCAATTCTTTTAATTTTTTCAATTCATCAAGAAGAAGCCTTGTTCTGTGAGTGCACCAAAGTGGAACTTTGAGATGCCTTGGACCACTGAGCAAAAGACATTTATAGTCGAGGCATATTTTCGGCTGAAGTCTATTCATGCAGCTCAGCTGCAATTCAGACAACGGTTCGGATGTCGGGAATTTCCTCTCCACAGGACGATCTACAGTTGGGTCAACAAGTTCAGAACCCATGGGACTGTGCTAAACTTAAATGGTAAAGACACTAACTGACAATCATACTCTGGACGACCAAAATCATCAAGGACACCACCCAACGTTGCTGCAGTCAGAGACTCTGTTGCCCGCAGCCCAAACAAGTCTGTGCGTCGTCGAAGTCAAGATCTTGGAATCAACCGGGAGTCCGTGAGGAGAATTTTGATCTCAGAACTCCACTTGTATCCTTACAGAATACAGATTAAACAAAAGCTTACACCTGCTATGGCAGTGTTTCCCTGACCGACTGATCAGCCGCAGATGTGACCCAGAGTGGTCGCCGCATTCACCGGACTTGAACCCCCAGATTTTTATCTGTGGGGATACCTAAAGGACAGGGTGTATGTAAACAACCCCCAGACCATCCCAGATCTGAAGGCAGCAATCACAGCAGCCATAAGAGCGATCCCAAGGGAGGAGTGCGAGAGGCGAACTTTGCACAACGGATCCAAGTGTGTTCGCAGCACCAGGGAGCACACTTGCAGCACATTTAGGATCGCCAGTGACACAGAGAGTTTTTGAATTACAGATGTGAAACTTTAGGGATGTCTGCTACATAGACGTGACCTACTGTCACCAAAGGTTTGTGTTGATCTGAGTACAATTTCAAAAGTTATTCGAATTTTGGTGATGATACTTTTTTGTGTGTCACCCTGCCGTCGGCATTTGTACCCATGCCTGTAACAAAGTAGCAGACGACACACATTTAGGGATTTCCTTTGACCTTTTATGACTGGTGATGGTTATCTCCCTGTTGTTTTCAATAATAATCGACCCTAATGCTTTTATTAAGTCGTCTCTTCAATCAAGAGGGATACATTTTAATGTGAAATCATTTTGGGGTTTCATGCATCCAAAGAGGGCCTCCAAAACCTTCTACTTTTAATGAGTGTGCTTTTTAGGTCATAAAAAACAACACATCAAAACTCCTCAGCTTGCTACATCGTAGCAGAGATGAAGCAGAGTGCAACGGAACGCAGAGAATCTTTTATGTGATCAAAACGGTAAATATGCGAACACATCTCCGTTCTGGAATGCAGACATTTTCCTTTGGAAAACTTTTCTTGTCGCAGTGCCTGATAATATTGTCCGGTCATTCTTCTCCAGGCAAAGTTAAGACCTAGGGAAGACCAAACACGGACGCAATCCGAGCGACACCAACAGTCTATGTACTCTGGAAGGGGAAATGCACATCATGGACACGGTATTGGACCCAGATGACCTTCTACGTCTCTCTACGTCATTTTTTCAGGCACGCTTCGCGGTCAGTTTGGCGTCCCCCGTCGTTTTCCACGGAGATTGATGAAAACTATCAACCGCCATGCCTTGTTGTTTTTTCGCACCCCTCTCTCCGCGCGCGCAAGGCCGTAACTCCATCCCGAGGTCCCTTCGATGGGTCTGGGTAACCACGTGACAAATCATGGCAGTGCAGCACGTGGAGGCCAGTCACATGATCCAGCGGCACGCGACACTGCACATCCAGGGACGGCCGGAAGTATGAGAGTTCTCTGTTGCGGGAGAAGGAGAGGGCGAATGGAGGGGCAAAGCAAGGGGGCAAGGGGGTGTGAGATGCATGCCTACGTCCTCTCACCGCGCACGTCTCGCCCCACTGCCCCACACGCACAGAAGGGGCGTGGGGCAAGGGGTGGGAATAGAGGGGACAGGGAGGAAGCCAGTGGCGAGAGTAGTGGCTGAGAAAGAGAGAGGGAGGGGGAAAGGGGGGAGGGGGACGCCAGACGGGGGGTCAGCAGAGGAAAGTTTCAGACGAAGAGTCCACGCCTGGACATGTCTCGAACCTCCTCCCCGCCTCTGGCCAGCCCTGCATGGCACGTAGGGCTCCGGCCTCTCCCTATATCTGCCTCGCCTCAACGCTGGCTGCAGCCTGCCTGTCAGCCTGTCTAAGGAAAACTGCGACTGTAGTGGAGAGGAGAGGGGACACTCAAGACAGGAGAACGACATGAAAGCACAGCGAGAGACCCTTGTCGTGTCCTTGGTTCAAATCACGGATAGTTTTCACCTTCTCTCCAGCGGTTCGGGCTGTCTGCCGTAGGGAGACATCCTCACCCAGAACACGAGATTGCCACCACAACTGTTGTCCAAGACGACGCCGTCCTTGGAAATTCCCTGTACCGCGTGTTGACCACCACCCGTCATGCGCTGCAGCAAGCAGGGGGTAAAATCTAAGTCACATAACTATCGTGACTTCTGCCCATTGACGATTGTACGCAAAAGCTTCACCAACTTTTCATTAGCGACAATCTCGTAAAGAAGGATTTCCCTCAAGGTGAGATTATCTCAGGAAGTGGGCAGGCGCCAGGAGAATGCCGTCTGAGACAAGGGTTGTCACTCTTGGTTTGCCTTGAGTGGCGAGTCGTCGGTGTCGCTCCTTTCAAATGTGACTCTCGGTCGAACGAGGATGTTGCAGACGATTATGATCTTGTAGGCGAACATGGATCTTGCAGAGGAATATGGATTTTGCAGACGAATATGAATATGCTCTTAAAGACAGGACTTATAATTTCCAGGCACCCGTCCCACCGACGGCGGCGTCAAGGCTGGAATCATCGTCTGTGCAGAGACTTCCCATGAAAAGACGTCTTGCGATCAATGTCACTGAGAGTCAAGGTACGGGATACCAAAGTCGGGCCAACAAAAAGTATTATTTTTGTCTGAAGTATTGTGTCTTTGCTCCAAACAGTTTAAAGTTTGGATGAAAAATTAGTCTCACCAAGTGTCACCAGAGAATTTTCACTGGCAATAAAAGTGATCTCAGCTGTTGTTGCGAAAACCGTCTGTCTTGGCTGGACGATGAAACTCCGTGAGAGGGCACTATTTACAAGAGCGGTACGGAACTTGAACAAGGATGCTCAGAGACGAGAGTCCGAACTGGTCGCGTTTGACCCGTGAAGAACGCCACCAACGGCCGCCTTGGCTCTAGGATCAGGACAGCGTTTCAGTCTGAACAACGGAGCGATCGAGGAAAAGAGGAGAAAATATCATAATGGACCAAATTGGACGCATCGGAAGTAGAAGGACCGCCTTGAGACCCCAGCAGGAGGCAGAGAAGAGCGTGTCTACAGCAGAGGAATCAGACCTGTGCCTTTCCAAGCCAAGCAGGGCCCCGAGGAGAATGCCACAAACAGGACTGGGCCCTATGTATGCAATAACGTTTCGTGAACGAATGTTTTCTGTTCAAATAGATTTAATGTGGAACTACATTTAAGACGTCTGTCCATCCCCACTAGGGCTTCAAAAATATCAGAATGAATATGGACGCAATGAATTGTCATGCCAAAAGGTGTACCCCAAAGACAGACATATTTGATTTGCAATGCCCTTTCTGTGGATGGATGGACAGTTAAGGACAATCTTTGTGCGCGTCACTTTAAGAGTGATTTTGTGCATGCGTGTGTGTGTGTGTGTGTGTGTGTGTGTGTGTGTGTGTGTGTGTTTCCTAGCATGCAGTGGAAAATTGTACGACATGGAACGTGCTAAACCTATTGTATACACGGGGATTTAAATGTTCTTCACTTGCGAGGAATATCCGCTAGGCACAGGAACTCAGTGGAAAGACATGGGCCATTGTGTGCAGAGATGACACCCACTACATTTATGCGTATTCTCTGCGTGAACAAACCTATTCCACCTTTGTAATGGCTGCGGGCCTTTACCGAGTAAACTGTTCTGTTCTAAACTGAACGCCAGTGGTAATATCTTCGAGGCATCAACGTAGTGAAAATCCAGAATCAAAACACGCCGTGGAGTTTCATTGCACTAAGGTGAGGGCTTTACGAGCAGGAGCACGTCAGATAGTTATGGCTTCCATAAATAGACATTCGATGACTGCCGTCAAGTATTCGTCTTCTTTTTCTTTCGCTCTCATAATACAGATTACCTGGTTTCAAAATGGAGACGGCATTCTGTTTGGTGAAGGCTTTCACTGGACACTTGTCGACAACAGGAGGTAAACTGTTGTAAAGCTCTTGCCTTGCTACAGAGTGTGTTCTTCAAGGAATTGGATTCCTCAGGAAAATAACGGAACACTGTGCCTGCGTTTTGTCGTTGTTTGATTGTACCTTGAAATGGGTTGAAGTGTGCGCGTAGAACGTTATAATCAAAATTGACGAGCACTTTTGATGCATGGATTGCTTGAGTTCCCCTGCAACACGTGCAACCAAATCACTTTAGCAAGCAACAGTGGGACACAGGACCCATTTCGAGGTCATTGTCACTTCACCACGCGACACCTTGATAGAATCAAGAGACGAATATTGCGAACGCTTGTAGACTGAGTGGACATGACCTCTCAAAGGACAAATGCATTCATTTGAAATGAGTCTGATGCACACGTGAAAAGAACCGTTCCAAATGGACATTTTCACAATCTGCGACGTGCACGACCTTTCAATGAAAATTCACATCCAATTGATATATCTATAAAGTCACATTTAAGGTGATTAACTGAGAGGACCACATGGATTTCTCAAAAAGTCTTCACGTTTACGACCTGTACACACGTACACACACAAATTGACATTAGGCAATCATAGTAGCGTCCTCTGCGAACTGAAATTCACTTCGCGGTGAGGAATTTTTGCATTCTACGTCACACTTTGTGCTGGCACGTGACATCCGGTTGTCTGCGATGTGAAATTCGCAGGTTTTGCCCATACGTACTTCGTGGAAACAGACGATTAGCCGAACTCGTTTTCGGTGAGTATTATTGCATTCTTCAGTTGTCCTAACGTTACTGTAATCACAAGAAAATGATACCATGTCGTTTCAACTGCTGATTTGTAAAATGAAAGGGCTTGACTGACAAACAGTAAACATTTCAGGCGTAGTTTTTGCGACCAACTGGTTGGCCTACAAAAGATTAGCATCCAAAGAAATGGCGACCCAAAAGATGTCACGCTTCACGTTTTAAATTGCACGATTTTCTTACTAGTTAATCAAAACATCAAGTTATGCGATGCTTGCGGCCCCCCCCCCCCCCCCCCCCCCCCACCAATAGAAAAATAAAAACATAAAATTAAGATATATATATAAATTTTTGTCATGAAAATGCACCAGATGAGACCATTTCCCCCCCTCCCGCCCCCCCCCCCACCCCGCTTGCAAAAAAAAGTTTGGAACCACCACCCCCCGCTAGCTAAAAATAGCTTGGAAACTCCTCCCCCACCCCCCCGCTCGCTAAATAACGATTGGAAACCCGCCCCTCCCCCCCCGCTAGCTAAAAAAGTTTGGAAACCCCCCCCCCCGCTAGCTAAAATTAGTTTGGAAACCCCCCACCATCCCGCTGCTAAAAAAAGATTGGTTACCCGCCCCTCCCCACCCCCCCCCCCCCCCCCCCCGCTTGCTAAAAACAGTTTGGAAATCCTCCCCCTCCCCCCCTCCCCCCCCCCCCCCCCCCCCGCTTGCTAAAAACAGATTGGAACCCCGCTAGCTAAAATAGTTTGGAAACACCCCCAGCCCCCTGCTTGCTAAAAAAAGATTGGAAACCCGCCCCTCCCCCCCCCCCCCCCCCCCCCCCCCGCTTGAAAAAAAAAGTTTTGGAAATCCTTCCCCCCCCCCCCCCCCCCCGCTTGCTAAAAAAAGTTTGGAAATTGCCCCCACCCCCCCACCCCTTCACTTGCTAAAAAATACTTGGAAAGCCGCCCCCCCCCTGCTTGCTAAAAAAAGTTTTGAAACCCCCCCCCCCCAATGAACTGATCCGCCCCTGGAACAGTACTTTCAACCAGTCTGGGACTTGATTTCATGTTGATTTTTGATTAAGAGTGTTATTCTATAATGGTGTTTCAGATTCCTCACCAGGCAGCAATGGACCTCTTCTCTGATCCATTCGTTCACAGCAAAGAAATTCGTCTGCTGTTCTATTCGACATTAGAGATACGAAGTTCGTCACTTTCTTGTGATGCGCGCGCACCCTGATTTAGATACGAATATCGTCACTGCGAAGTGGATTTCAGTTCGTGCAGGACGCTACTATGATTCTCTATTGTCATATTTATTTTCAAAGGTCTTTGAAATTCTTTCCAACACTTTACTATATTGAAAAACTCTCGATGTATGCGATCTTGCAAGGAAATTGAGCACACACTTCAAATGGGTCCATTTACATGACGAGATCACTCTCACAGACGATGTTTAAGGGTGGTAACTCTCCTCTCAACTTTGTTCTTCTTTATATATGTACACAATATTTTTCACTGGACTCTTAAAGTAAGCCAGTGTCCGAAAAGCATCGGTAAGTTTCAATCCTACAGAAACTGCGTGGTCACAAATGCATAATTTCATCATTTTCAAAGGAAGAAAAATACTATTCAATCGAATGATAAATTATAGAAGTAGACAACACACATTGATTTCTCTGTCATGGTTGTGCATGTCTTGCATTTGTCTCGCTCTTTCTGCGCAAGTCTGTGAGAGGACAGGCCTCTACATTTTGCCCCTGCGGTGTGGCATCTAGGAATGCAACAGTCTCAACCACTGCTGCTTTTCACATGCAGTACTTAGACCACGGGCATCTCGCAAATTGCTCCTTGTCTCCAGCCATTGTGATAGCACTACCGGAAGTGAGAAATCTAAACAGTCGGGCTATGATCTTCACGCACAACGTCAGCGACCTTGACCCGCAGTCAGCAGTCCACGTCCGTCTTATGTTTAAGAAGTATGTTTCATGAGGTTATTGTTGAATACTTCAGCCAAAGCCAGATTAAGTGTTACAAACTGAAACCATATGCGTGTACGTGTATGTGGGGTGGGGATGAGAATGGGGGTAGAGGTGGAGGAGGGGGATGTTTTGTGTGTGTGTGTAGCAGTACGTGTGTGTGTGTGTGTGTGTGTGTGTGTGTGTGTGTGTGTGTGTGTGTGTGTGTGTGTGTGAGAGAGAGAAAGAGAGAGAGAGAGAGAGAGAGAGAGAGAGAGAGAGAGAGAGAGAGAGAGAGAGAGAGCGAGAGAGAGAGAGCATGGACAACTTGTATAATTACAAAATATTTGGTTGACATGGTCTAAATGTCAAAGTCGGCTGATCCAGATTTGACGACGAGTAAAATTTCCGTAGGTGATATATGAAGGAGAAGTGGAAATGGCGTCGTTGAAAAAAAGTTATTTCTCTTAATGAAGTTATTTTCCGATTTAAAAGAATACTCAATGTGTCCGTGCAGAAGAATTCGCCGCAGCGGTGTATTTGCGCAAAATAACGCTTCTTTCCCTGAGTAATTAACGTCATTGATTTTTTTTTCATCAAAAACGTTTGATTCGCAAGCTCGTAAAAGGACATGGAAAGTGATTCGTGGAGGACACAATGCTGTGAAGTCGTTCTGATGGACTCTTCATGCGTCAGCAGCGACTCTGCTCCTGGCAGGAAGTTTCATTTGACAGAAGCCTAGTGTAACTGTGAATGAATGAATGAATGAATGAATGAATGAATGAATGAATGAATGAATGAATGAATGAATGAATGAATGAATAATAAAATGTTATGGCCTATCAGCCTTTGTAGGTTATGTAAATGCAATGACTAAAATGTCGCTAGAGTTAGCGTCAGTATAAGCGAAAGAATAAATGTTCATCATCATTCAGGTATGCGAAAACGAGGCCACTCGCCTTTGCATAGTAACAGAGTTCTGTGTCCGTCTTTTTTTAAGGAATAAATATCGGTCAATGGTGGCCACAAATGGATTCATTCATTAAATATAATAAATCATCGAGAATATATATATATTGTATAATTTTAACATTTATGATTTGTGGAAATCCCCCAAAAATTGAAAAACAAAACGTATTGCGTTTTTGAGCATGAGGAAGGAGAGCACGACCAATTTGTTACAAGTTGAGGGAAATTTTGCATTTGGTCAATCATGATTTAAATTGTCTCATTTTATTTCACGTTTTACTGCGTAGTCGAAGTTATCGCTTTGTCAATTTGCGTTTGGTAAATCGTGAAACTTTTTAATTTTCTTTGCTGGATGTTCTGGAGGAAGTTAAACTTCCATAGGCTTGTAAACGTAGCTTTCGCTTGGCAGTGAAGGACTTCAAATGCGATCTTGTAGATTGCTTAGGACGGCAGGGTGTTTACTAGGTCACTCGAGGAGTTTATCCATTACTCGGTCGAAGCCGTAATCGAGGTAGCGTCAACTGTCGATGTGGCGCATCTCTGAAAATTTGACGTACATTTAACATGCACTGAATGGATTACCGAATAGAAATTCATAGTCGGTTTTGACGATTGAGGCCAGCAATGTCACAAGAACATTTTTTAGATCAACAATATCACATTGTTAGTGCATATTCCATCTTCGTAGAACTGGTTTGAGTCGTAGCGAACTCCCTGACTTTCGCAGATAGCAGCCATCCACCTCTAAAGTCGATAGCTTCCATTGCTGCATCCGATAATCGGACAATGAAATGTCATTGCAACGGATCCAAAAGGACGATCACACCAAAAGAAAGCGTTTAACTTGCAGTGTTCACGTGTGCATTCTCGATACCTGTCTAAATGCAGGGCGT
>JAWQFJ010005417.1:0-11867 GCA_034096865.1 Theodoxus fluviatilis
GGACTAGACATGGAGGTGTGGAAGGGAGACGGACTAGACATGGAGGTGTGGAAGGGAGAAGGACTAGACATGGAGGTGTGGAAGGGAGAAGGACTAGACATGGAGGTGTGGAAAGGAGAAGGACTAGACATGGAGGTGTGGAAGGGAGAAGGACTAGACATGGAGGTGTGGAAGGGAGATGGACTAGACATGGAGGTGTGGAAAGGAGAAGGACGAGAGATGGAGGTGTGGAAGGGAGAAGGACTAGACATGGAGGTGTGGAAAGGAGAAGGACGAGAGATGGAGGTGTGGAAGGGAGAAGGACTAGACATGGAGGTGTGGAAAGGAGAAGGACGAGAGATGGAGGTGTGGAAGGGAGAAGGACTAGACATGGAGGTGTGGAAAGGAGAAGGACGAGACATGGAGGTGTGGAAGGGAGATGGACTAGACATGGAGGTGTGGAAGGGAGAAGGACGAGAGATGGAGGTGTGGAAGGGAGATGGACTAGACATGGAGGTGTGGAAGGGAGAAGGACGAGAGATGGAGGTGTGGAAGGGAGATGGACTAGACATGGAGGTGTGGAAGGAAGTCAGACTAGACATGGAGGAGGTGAAGGGAGAAGGACGAGAGATGGAGGTGTGGAAGGGAGACGGACTAGACATGGAGGTGTGGAAGGGAGATGGACTAGACATGGAGGTGTGCAAGGGAGGCGAACTAGACATGGAGGTGTGGAAGGGAGATTTACTAGACGTGGAGGTGTTGATGGGTGACAGACTAGACATGAAGGTGTGGAAGGAAGTCAGACTAGACATGGAGGAGGTGAAGGGAGAAGGACGAGAGATGGAGGTGTGGAAGGGAGATGGACTAGACATGGAGGTGTGGAAGGGAGATGGACTAGACATGGAGGTGTGGAAGGGAGAAGGACGAGAGATGGAGGTGTGGAAGGGAGATGAACTAGACATGGAGGTGTGGAAGGGAGATGAACTAGACATGGAGGTGTGGAAGGGAGATGGACTAGACATGGAGGTGTGGAAGGGAGATGGACTAGACATGGAGGTGTGGAAGGGAGACGGACTAGACATGGAGGTGTGCAAGGGAGGCGAACTAGACATGGAGGTGTGGAAGGGAGATGGACTAGACATGGAGGTGTGCAAGGGAGGCGAACTAGACATGGAGGTGTGGAAGGGAGATGGACTAGACATGGAGGTGTGGAAGGGAGATGGACTAGACATGGAGGTGTGGAAGGGAGACGGACTAGACATGGAGGTGTGGAAGGGAGACGGACTAGACATGGAGGTGTGGAAGGGAGACGGACTAGACATGGAGGTGTGGAAGGGAGACGGACTAGACATGGAGGTGTGGAAGGGAGGCGAACTAGACATGGAGGTGTGGAAGGGAGATCGACTAGACATGGAGATGTGGAAGGGATACGGACTAGACATGGAGGTGTGCAAGGGAGGCGAACTAGACATGGAGGTGTGGAAGGGAGAAGGACTAGACATGGAGGTGTGGAAGGGAGGCGAACTAGACATGGAGGTGTGGAAGGTTGACGCTAGACATGGAGGTGTGGAAGGGAGACGAACTAGACATGAAGGTGTGGAAGGGAGACGGACTAGACATGGAGGTGCGGAAGGGAGATGGACTAGACATGGAGGTGTGGAAGGGAGGCGAACTAGACATGGAGGTGTGGAAGGTTGACGCTAGACATGGAGGTGTGGAAGGCAGACGGACTAGACATGGAGGTGTGGAAGGGAGACGAACTAGACATGGAGGTGTGGAAGGTTGACGCTAGACATGGAGGTGTGGAAGGCAGACGGACTAGACATGGAGGTGTGGAAGGGAGGCGAACTAGACATGGAGGTGTGGAAGGCAGACGGACTAGACATGGAGGTGTGGAAGGGAGGCGAACTAGACATGGAGGTGTGGAAGGCAGACGGACTAGACATGGAGGTGTGGAAGGGAGGCGAACTAGACACTGAGGTGTGGAAGGGTGACGCTAGCCAAAGGGGGAAGGGGGTGATCTCGCCACAGTTGGTAACGACGGCTCAGTAACCAACTTCCAAGTTGGCAACTATCAATGTCCAGTACCTTAGATGCATAAACGTTTACTTGGATCCGAGTTGCCTACTAAACGTTGCAACGTAGTATTTAACAAGGGTTCATCTGGGGAATCCCGTTTGAGTGTGCATGTGCAAGCATCTTTGACTGTGACGTTCAGTTGGCAACTAAAGCTTTAGTCGGCTTTCATGCATCAGAGCCTTGGAGTCAATCCGAATTGCAAGGTCGTTTTCTTGTCTGTACCTGCAAATATGTTTATCTTGCATACTTGTAGATGATGGAAAAAACGAACTTGTAGTAGTTTCCGTTTTGGAGAAAGGCGTGTTCAAAATTAATGACATAATGAACCAAAGTGAGGCGCACGAACATATTCACATGAAAACAATCATACATATGCAGACACACACACGAGGGCAGTCACACACACAACTTACTAGACAAGGAGGTGTGGAATGGAGACGGACTAGACATAGAGATGTGAAGGTAGACAGACTAGACATGGAGGTGTGGAAGGTAAACGGACTAGACATAGAGATGTGGAAGGGAAGTGGACTAGACATGGAGGTGTGGAAAGGAGAAGGACGAGAGATGGAGGTGTGGAAGGGAGAAGGACTAGACATGGAGGTGTGGAAGGGAGAAGGACTAGACATGGAGGTGTGGAAAGGAGAAGGACTAGACATGGAGGTGTGGAAGGGAGATGGACTAGACATGGAGGTGTGGAAGGAGAAGGACTAGACATGGAGGTGTGGAAGGGAGAAGGACTAGACATGGAGGTGTGGAAAGGAGAAGGACTAGACATGGAGGTGTGGAAGGGAGAAGGACTAGACATGGAGGTGTGGAAGGGAGATGGACTAGACATGGAGGTGTGGAAGGGAGAAGGACTAGACATGGAGGTGTGGAAGGGAGAAGGACTAGACATGGAGGTGTGGAAGGGAGAAGGACTAGACATGGAGGTGTGGAAGGGAGACAGACTAGACATGGAGGTGTGGAAGGGAGAAGGACTAGACATGGAGGTGTGGAGGGGAGAAGGACGAGAGATGGAGGTGTGGAAGGGAGAAGGACGAGACATGGAGGTGTGGAAAGGAGACGGACTAGACATGGAGGTGTGGAAGGGAGAAGGACTAGACATGGAGGTGTGGAAGGGAGAAGGACTAGACATGGAGGTGTGGAAGGGAGACGGACTAGACATGGAGGTGTGGAGGGAAGGCGGACTAGACATGGAGGTGTGGAAGGGAGACGGACTAGACATGGAGGTGTGGAAGGGAGACGGACTAGACATGGAGGTGTGGAAGGGAGACGGACTAGACATGGAGGTGTGGAAGGGAGACGGACTAGAGATGGAGTTGTGGAAGGGAGACGGACTAGACATGGAGGTGTGGAAAAGAGGCGGACTAGATATGGAGTTGTGGAAGGGAGACGGACTAGACATGGAGGTGTGGAAGGGAGACGAACTAGAGGTGGAGTTGTGGAAGGGAGACGGACTAGACATGGAGTTGTGGAAAAGAGGCGGACTAGATATGGAGTTGTGGAAGGGAGACGGACTAGACATGGAGTTGTGGAAAAGAGGCGGACTAGATATGGAGTTGTGGAAGGGAGACGGACTAGAGATGGATTTGTGGAGGGAAGGCGGACTAGACATGGAGGTGTGGAAGGGAGACGGACTAGACATGGAGGTGTGGAAGGGAGACGGACTAGACATGGAGGTGTGGAAGGGAGACGGACTAGAGATGGAGGTGTGGAAGGGAGACGGACTAGAGATGGAGGTGTGGAGGGAAGGCGGACTAGACATGGAGGTGTGGAAGGGAGACAGACTAGACATGGAGGTGTGGAAGGGAGGCGGACTAGACATGGAGGTGTGGAAGGGAGACAGACTAGACATGGAGGTGTGGAGGGAAGGCGGACTAGACATGGAGGTGTGGAAGGGAGACAGACTAGACATGGAGGTGTGGAAGGGAGGCGGACTAGACATGAAGATGTGGAATGGAACACGTTTCCTTTTTCTCCTTCATGTATATTCCATCTCGCTAACAACTATTTTCACCATCTTAGTTACTAATGAAAATATCTCGTCTTTTTTCTTTAATCAAATTAAATTTTTCAGGGACAGTTCAGTCATCTTCTTGTTGTTCCTTTCTCAACCAGAGGACATTGATTATGTACTGTGCAGCAAGATGGGTCTGTGTTTTGTGCTTCAGATAATGAACTGGAAAATGTGACGATATCCTCTCAAGAAACTAGTGCAGCTCTTGCTACTAGTGTACCCATGGGTGAGTCAGGTAGTGATTGGCTGTCTTCTTGTGTGTGCTTGTGTAGAATGAAGTCAGCTTGTCTGCCGTGTGTTACACATGGGGCCGTGTGTATGGAGAAACTTAATTTGTCGTGCTTAACTCCTAAGTAGACTCAGCTAAATACTTCCTCAGCGCTCAGCTCAAATGGTGTGCATGAAACGGAATAACCGTTGACTTAGTTGAGGCAGACGCTGGAGGGCAAATCCCGTCTGATTTGCATAATAACTTTACGTCACGGTCAATGAAAAGTAAGGCATTCCCACGACAATTTTTTTAATGTCGTTTGTTTTGCAAGAGATTGAGATGACGAGAGAACAAGCTAACTAGAGCGATGGGGAGGAGCTGATATTGATTGAAATGGCGTTGCAACACAAGCACATTTTGTTTTCACCGTTGTCCGCCAAGGTGACAACTCGAAAAAAGGCAGAAGTCTGGTAGACAATCTGAGAGGCTGTGAACTCTCGATGAGTAAACACTAAACAAGCGGAATCTCAAACGCGTGTACAACTCATCGTCATCTTGCACTTCAAGAGGATGACAATTTTCGCGAAACACTCGCTGCCTTCTTAAACTTCCATGTAACACCAGCTTGTGCATGAGCCTTTCTTTCTTTCTGGGTTCATTTGCATGCGACCACGGCACGTCTTTTTGACTACGAGCCTGCTGTCCTTTGAATGTTACGCTTGACTACTGTGTATTCGATTGATAGGAAACGGCACATGCGCACTGTCTAGCAAACCGTAAACAACGATTGAATGACCTATATAGGTTTCGATGAATGAAACCATCAATTGAAAGTGTATTGACGATTTAAAATGTAAACCACGTCACAAGCATACACTTGTCAGTCAAATTACACCAGTTATCTTTCCTAAAAACTATACAATTCCATGTCAAACTTTGGTGTCGAGATCCGCATCGTCGCCATTAAAATTTGATACAGTGAGTGCAGAGTCCACTCCTTTGATTCAAGTCAACTTAAGAAAGGTTGAGGCTGGGTGAAACATGGATTAACTCTGAGCACGATGTTGTTGACTTAGTGAAGTTGAGATCTCCCATGCACACCAACTTGGAGATTCGTTGAGCTGAGCACTCGACTCAATCTTAAGTCTGGTTTAAGTCTCACCATGCACACGGCCCCTAGTGTTTCTGGCTGAACTGAACAGAAGCCAATGATGATGGACGACCAACTTGTTGATAATATATTGTTCGTGTTACAAGTAAGAGATAGAGAGAGGAGGGGTAGGGGTGGGGGTGGGGGGACAGAGGGAGGGATAGTGAGAGAGTGACAGAGAGAAATATAGGGAGACAGAAAGAAAGACAGAAAGAAAGAGTGAGATTGAGGCATTGACAGAGAGAATGATACAGTCACACACAGAGAGTGAGAGAGACACAGACAGTGAGAGACAAACACATATAAATTGACAGACATATAGGAAAACAAACACACAAAGAAATACACAGACAGTCCACCGGACTGACAAAAGCGCACAAAACCGCTTGCTTCCTCTTTATTACCTCTGTTGTTTGTTGTTGTTTTTTTTGCCTCGCGTCTGCTGCTGCTGCTGCTGCTGCTCCTCCTCCTCCTCCTCCTCCTCCTCCTCCTCCTCCCCCTCTCCCTCTCCCTCCTCCTCCTCCTCCTCCTCCTCCTCCTCCTCCCCCTCCCTCCGTTCTCCTCCTCCGCCCCCATCCTCATCCTCCTCCCCTTCTCCCTTCTCCTCCTCCTTCTTCTACTCCCCCTCCTCCTCCTTCTCATCCTCCTTCTCATCCTCCTCCTCGTCCTTCTCGAACGCCGTCACACTTGGAGACCAGTTTTTACGATGTAGTGTACTGTCCTGCGCAGTATGTCCAGCGGTCCACACAGTTTTCGGACACAGCTACTGGTATTGGCCTCAAGTCTTCTCTTAGTTTGTAGTGATTTTTGCAATCCTGGAGAACATGCTGAGCTGTCTCTCCTGCTTCTCCACAAGAGCATGTCGATGCTTTTGGAAAGTTGGACTTTTGGGTCCATGTGGTGTCTCAGACCTCAGTGCCCTGTCCTCTTTTGGAAGATTGTCACCTGTTCGTGTCTGGATAGCTGGTGGTAGCTGCCCTTCTGCTGTTGTATCTGGCACAGGGGTTTGATGATGGTGATCCTCTCTGTGGAGGAGACTCCATTGTTTTCTTGTTCTTTCTCTTCTTCCATTTTGGATAGTTTGTCAACTTCTTCATTCCCAGATATCTCCCATTGTGACGGAATCCATTGCTGAGTAGTGAGTTGTTCTGAGACTTGATCATGTTAAGTGCCTTCTCTAGGTAGGGGAGCTTGTTGTTCTCCGTTGCCTGGAGCACGGACATGGCATCCATTAGGAAATCAACTTCAGAAGCTCTCTCGACCTTGCTGCTGATGGTGTTTTCTGCATGGCTGAGGCATTCTGCTTCGGCTCTGTGCAGTGGAGACCTGTGGGAAATATTTCTCTTTGGCGTTTGTGGCTGACCCATCCGCATAAAACTCGTATCCAAGCTTCTTGAGGGTACCTTTCTTGAAGCATGGCAAGTGACAGAGACTTCTTGCTGACATAGCGTGCCTCTGTTGTAGTGAGGAAGGGAACTATGATGCAGATGCTTATCCTGTCCAGACTGCTTTCGTTTGGTGGAGGGTCTTCTGGTGACATTGCTTTCAGTGTTGGTGTTTTCTCAATAAGGCTCGGGTCTTTTCTGCGTAGCAGGACCTGTTACGTATGCCTTTTGAAAGTTGTTGCAGTCTGTCTTTCATTGGATGGTCTATTTAGCACTCATATTTGATGGCCTGCATCATTGCTTAACATTCTGTTCTGGCACGAGTGGAGCTATGTCTGCTGATTTCTCCTTCTTTTCTTTTGATGTAGATCTCATTCCTCCACTATTGATTCGAAGTGCCTGGTTTTGGACTCTGTCCAAGCTCGGGTGGTGTGTCTTGGCAGCCGTCATCCAGGAACAAGATCCGTACTCGAGGGGTGGCCTCAATGCTCCTTGGTAGATGATTTTCAGGATTTTCTCATTGGCTCCGCAAAGTGTTCCAGCCAACATTTTCCTGATATTGAGTTTTCTCCTGGCTTTTCTTTCCCCATTCTGGATGTGTTGTTTCCAGGTCAGCCTTTTATCAAGAAAATCCCAAGATATATTTGTTGATCTTCTAATTTGAGTGGTTGGTTTCCCATCTTCAGGTTCCCTGCATATAGATTCTGGGAGAGAGTGAAGAGAGTGGCTGTCGATTTCTCTCTGTTGATGGTCACACGCCATCTGTCAGCCCAGGCTGTGAGGACATTCAGATCCGCTTGCATTCCGTATGTGGCGGTTGTTGCGTGTTCTTCATCGCACCAGAGGACAAGGTCTTCGGCATGAAGAGCTGCTTTAACTCCTTTGGGCAGTTCTGGTACCAGGTCATTGGTGAAGAGAATAAACACAGATGGCGACATTACACCTCCCTGTGGGACACCATGGCGCAGTATTACCTTTCAGCTACATTGTCCTTCCACCATCACTCTGGCTGTCCGGCTGTGTGGGTATGCCTTGGTCCACCTGTATGTTGCCATGGACAACTCTGCGCTGGAGCTTCACCAGTAGACCATCTTTGCACACCTTGTCGAAAGTTTTCTGTAGGCCTATCAAGGCCGCAAAAGTGATCCTCTGTGCTTGAAATGCATCCTCTATGACTTGTGACAGGTGTGTTGTCTGGTTGTCTGTGCTTCTGCTTCTTCTGAAGTCAGCTTGTTCTGGTATGGTGTTGCTTTCTTACTTGGGGTACCATCCCAGGCACTTGATGACTATGTGCTTCATGGTCTTGCATGTGCAGCTTGTCAAGCTGGAACTAGTGGAAGGGACGATAGCTCTGTACTATGGCCCTGTACTTCTCTTTCTTTAGAAATGGTATCATGCTGGTTTCCTTCCAGCACTAGGGAACCTCACCTTGACTGCAGCTGAGGTTGAGAATAGCCAACAGTTTCTTGAGGGCAATTTTCCTAGTGTAGCCTCTCTCTCTCTCTCTCTCTCTGTCTCTCTCTCTCTCTCTCTCTCTGTCTCTTTCTCTGTCTCTCTCTCTATCTCTCTCTCTCTCTCTCTCCCTCCCTTAGTCATGCTGAAGAAAACCTAGCTTCCTGTGTAAACACGTCAGTGACACCGTTCTCAAAGGCGCTACTACAAAGCATTGAATGTATGCGACGCATCTTTTGGTCGTCCCATAGAACAGAATGTAGAAATGCTGAGTGGTACGATCATGATTGTAAAATGGCTAAACGCAAGGCAAAGAAGGCCCTTATGTCTTATAACAAAACGCATACGAAAGTGGAGAAATTTGTGTATGTACAATGCAGAAACAATTATAAGAAATTAATTATCGAGAAGAAAAAAAGAATATCAAAATAAAATTGGAACCTTTTTGATAGAAAACGTACACAATTCCGAAACATGCTGGTCAATAATACGCAGGAAATCCTGAAATACGATCAATCTACCTAATATGCAAATAGAAATCTGGAAAGAATACTTTGATAAACTGTTTAATTACAATGCAGTGAACTTTCCCATTTCTTCAAGCCCTGAATTGCTCATGACGTACGGGACGACATACTTGATTCGCCCGTCACTATCCAAGAAGTTGATGCAGCAATTGCTAAACTTCGACGGGGCAAAGCATCTGGGATTGACGAAATTCCTGGTGAACTAATCAAATTAGGCAAAAAATACCTAATCTTCTATCTCGTAAAATTGTTTAATGTCTTATATGACACTAGCACTTTTCCTGATGATTGGAGAATGTCAATAATCATACCATTACACAAACCCGGGAGTAAACATGACCCTGCAAACTACAGAGGAATTCTCTTATTGAGTACTATTAGTAAAGTATTTTCCTTTGTGTTAACGGCACGACTGCAAAACTGGATGGAAGAAAACAACAAGCATTGTATGGAACAAGCTGGTTTTAGGAGGGAACATTCTACTATCGACCACATCTTCACACTACATGCAATGATAACAAAGAATGTGCATGGCGGAGGAAGAGGAAAACTTTACGTAGCATTTATTGATTACAAAAAAGCATTTGACTCAGTTAACGACCTTACCTTTGGAAGGCACTAATCAAAGCAGGTGTCTCGACAAAATGTATTAAAATGTTGAAAGCAATGTATAATTCAGTTCAGGCATGTGTTAGATGGGGAAGTGATAGATCTGACTTCTTTGAATGTCCCATTGGAACAAAACAAGGCTCTTCGGAGAGTCCGACATTATTTTCATTATTCATCACTTCCGTAGCTGATTATGTCCGTGAAAATGGCCAGCATGGTGTCCAAATGCAAAGTGGACAAAAAGAAATATTCTTTCTGATTTTCGCAGATGATATCGTACTGATATCAACGTCCCCAGTAGGGCTTCAGACACAAATAAACAATATTGCTTATGCTTCAGAGCAAATTGGTCTGAAAGTTAATATTGCCAAAACAAAGGTAATGGTGTTTAGAAGAGGAGGGTTCCTTGGCCAGGGAGAAAAGTGGCATCTGAACGGTACTAAACTAGAAGTCGTTAACACATTCAAATACCTGGGTTACACCTTCACGACTAGATTGTCAGAAACGGGAGCTCTAGACAATGTAGCCACAAAAGCTAAACAAAAAACAATTGCATTGTTAAAGATGCTATGGACTCTCCGCAGTCAAACACCAAAGTTGTTCTTCAAACTGTTGATGCACAAATACAACCTCTGCTGTTATACGCATCAGAGCTATGGGGATTACAGGAACATTCAAACGTAGAGAAAACGCACATGTTCGCATGTAAGCAATTTCTGAAAGTTGACGCAAAAACTCCAAATAGTCTAGTTTATGGTGAAACAGGAAGATTCCCCCTTAGAATCAATAGTACTATAAGGGCTATTAAATATTGGCTCAAACTACAAAAAATGCCAAATGATAGACTACCAAAGCAGGCACTTGTTATGCTTTCCAATATAACCGTCCCAAACGAACTAAACTGGTTAAAGTCTATTAAAGATTGCCTCTGTGAATCGGGTTATGCATTTATCTGGTACAACAAAGGAACTAACAACGAAAATGGTTTTCTGATAATCTGAAAATCAGACTCCAAGACTGTTACAGACAAGAATGGAGTCACAAAATCAGTGGTAGCGAGCGTTTCGCATTGTACCATTAAACACGATTTCCAATGTGAAAAGTACTTGAGCTCTCTCGAAATGAAAACATTTAGGGTAGCACTTACTCGTTCAGATTTAGAAGGAATAAATTAAGAAGTAATGCTGTTGTCGTCAAAGAGATATACTGTCCATTCTGCACAGATCAAATTGAAGAAGCTCATTTCTTACTCAATTGCTACCTATACACAGATCTAAGAGAAAAGTACCTAGGAATCTATATCAAACACATGAATAACACGGGACATAATTTCACCTTCCTAATAAATGGTCAGGGGTACTTTAAAACAAAAAATGTTGCCATGTACATCTATTATGCCTTGAAATATCGTAGGCAATATCTTGAATAACGCCGAAAAGTATCATGTTCCATTCAGTTCAGAACGCATGCAAAAATTAAGATTTTCTGAACAAATGCCATTTCTAAAGCTGCTGGTAATTCAACCCCCGACTCCCCCCCCCCCCCCCCCCCCCCCACTATGACGGGCTGCCGGCCTAAACAATAAAAAAATCAAATCTCACATATCTCTCTCTCTCTCTCTCTCTCTCTCTCTCTCTCTCTCTCTCTCCAAAACCCGTTTGGTCTTTAATGGAGTACAACTTTAGCCAAATACGACATCAACAAAATCACATCAAAAACATTATTTGAGAAATTATGCCCGAGTTGTTCTCCAGTGTTGATGACAAACAGGTCCAAAAATCAAATGTTGAGTTGTCAATGTCCATAAAAATATTTGATGTCTTTTCCTATGGAATATGTTATTATGATGTAAGAAAGGCTTCGCAGAAATTGTTGAAAAAACATCAGTTGATAATAAATGTACCCCCTGAATACAGTTCGCATGTTACACTGTAACGCAACCTGGTCATAGCTGCACAATACAATGCAAGAGAAACGAACTACACGTAAAGGTGTGGAAGGGTAACGGATGAGGCAAGAAAGTGTGGAAGACAGACGGACTAGATATGGAAGTGTGGAAGACAGACGGACTAGATATGGAAGTGTGGAAGACAGACGGACTAGATATGGAAGTGTGGAAGACAGACGGACAAGACATGAAGTTGCGGAGGAGGGGAGATGGATATACATGGAGGTGTGGAAAGGAGATAGACTAGACATGGAGGTGTGGAAAGGAGATGGACTAGACATGGAGGTGTGGAAGGGAGACGGACTAGATATGGAGGTGTGGAAGAGAGACGGAGTAGACATGGAGGTGTGGAAAGGAGATGGACTAGACATGGAGGTGTGGAGGAGGGGAGATGGATATACATGGAGGTGTGGAAAGGAGATGGACTAGACATGGAGGTGTGGAAGGGAGACGGACTAGACATGGAGGTGTGGAAGGGAGAAGGACTAGACATGGAGGTGTGGAAGG
>JAWQFJ010005418.1:5000-13826 GCA_034096865.1 Theodoxus fluviatilis
AGTTGTGCTCTCTCTTGTAACCACACTTAAGCTCTAGTCCCGTCTAGTCCCAATCTAAATATTGTCTAGCCCGTCCTAGCTGTCTCAGCGCCTCTAGATCTATAGAGGACGTCGTGCCCGCGTGCCCAGGGCTGGCTTGCCTGGTGGCAGTGTCCATGCATTATCAAGTGTGGGGAGAGTTTCGTCTTTGACCAGTTGTACTTCTCGTCTCGTGGGGGTGGGGAGTGGGTTGGGGGGTGGGGGTGATGATGTAGGGGAGTGGGATGTGTTGCGGTGTTTACAAGGCGTGACGTCAATTTTTTAACATTTCCTGTGACAAAGAAGAGCAGGGACAGAGCGAGTTTTTTTGTGTGCAGTAAGGAATGCATCACGTTCATTACTTTTTAATTGCTAATTAATCGGTAACTCTGCTAAACAAACTGCAAAAAGTCCAAAACACTGCTGCTAGATTAATCTTTAGATGTCCCAAGAGAACTCCCACATCCAAACTCCTTCGTGCACTGCATTGGCTCCCCGTCGCTCAGAGGATAGAGTATAAGCTAGCCATTATGTGTTTCAACTTCTTCAATCAAACTGCACCACACGCACTCAAAGAAATTCTCACTGTCTACACCCCCGCTAGAAATAACCGTTCAGCTGCAGACACCAAAACGTTAAATGTCCCCCGTCGCAAAAAGATAACCCAAGGACAGCGAGCTTTTTCCTACATCGGCCCTGTAACATGGAATAGCCTACCTTTCCCTGTCCGTCACTCTAATTCCATGTCCCAGTTCAAAACCTCCCTCAAGACACACCTGTTCCGGTCAGTCTTTCCTGATGAGCAGTGAAGGCGCCTCTTTTATGTTTCGTGTTTTGCCTGCTACTTAATTAATTGTATTGTATTTAATTTTTCTTTTTATTTCAATTGTACAGTGTGCGAGTGTTAGAATGCTTTGTATGAGTGTAGACTTTGTCATTGTACACGCCATGAGCTTGCCTATTAGGGAAGGTATGTGCGTTAGAAATAGTCTGTATTATTATTATTAACTAAAGCTGGAGTTACTTTCACCCAGACATTTTGTTTTCACGGTAGAGTCGGGTGGTATGAATGTAAAGAATCACAACAAGCCAGATGTTTACTCTTCATCCCATTTTCCTAGCACAGTTGAAAGTCAGTATGTGCGCGTGCGTGCGCATGCGAGTGTGAGTGTGCGTGCGCCCCCCCCCCCCCCTCTCTCTCTCTATCTCCCTCCCTCCCTCCCTCCCTCTCTCTCTCTCTCTCTCTCTCTCTCTCTCTCTCTCTCTCTCTCTCTCTCTCTGTCTCTCTCTCTTCCTCTCTCTCTCTGTCTCTCTCTCTGTCTCTCTCTCTGTCTCTCTCTCCTCTCTCTCTCTCTCTCTCTCTCTCTCTCTCTCTGCGTGCGCGTATGCTTATGTGTGTGTGTGTGTGTGTGTGTGTGTGTGTGTGTGTGTGTGTGTGTGTGTGTCTGTGTGTGTGTGTGTCTGTGTGTGTGTGTGTGTGTGTGTGTGTGTGTGTGTGCATACGTGAGTGAGATACACGCCACAATTTGTTCCTGGCAACAACAGCCGAGCATCTGTCTCATAATCTAAGCTCAAATTTGAACAAAGGGTCTGTCCACATTATATTCAAGCCCCCACAACTGTGACTAGAAAACTGTCAAGCGAGTTATTCGCGTTAATCGCTTGATTCGATGGACGCATGCAACACGGTGAGAAAGTGAGAGATATCTATCGACGAAGGGGGAGGGGGGAGGGGAGGGGGGAGGGGAGGGGGGAGGGAAGGGGGGAGGGGAGGTGGAGGGGGGAGGGAAGGGCAGGGAAGGGTGGAGGGGGAAGGGGGGAGGGGGGAGGGGGAAGGGGGGACTTGGGGGAGGAATCAACCTGTACAAACACGCAACTGACGACTCATTCGGCGCTGCAGACTTTTCTTAATCACTGCGCCGTGCCATTGTGCAAAAGGCCAGCAGGACCGACCAGGACTGCAAGTGCCACCCCAACACTTGCACCCCATCCACATCACGAAGCACTTTTCACAACACGAAGCTAATAGCTCCTGCAATATTGAATAGCTCTTCCAGCTACAGGCACAGATGCTTGGACTGGCTTTCGCCTAGGAATGACCGGCAGCACGGTGCAAAGGATTGGAAGGACACACACACACACACGCATACACACACACACACACACGCATACACACACACACACGCATACACACACACACACACATACACACACACACACACATACACACACACCATGATGGATTGCTGGAAGGCGAAACTGACAGAACCAGACAGACAGGCAGGCAGGCAGGCAGGCAGGCAGGCAGGCAGGCAGGCAGGCAGGCAGGTAGGTCGAACAGGTCACTACTCTTGCTGCGACCTAAGCTACTGGCATCGACAAGAGCGACAGCGAGCAGTGAGGAACGACAAAAAGAATGATGGATCTACGCTGCATGCTGTCTCTTCGTGCCCAGGAATCTAATAAACGCGGTAGATTTACGGTCC
This sequence comes from Theodoxus fluviatilis, assembly GCA_034096865.1. Lineage (NCBI taxonomy): Eukaryota > Metazoa > Mollusca > Gastropoda > Cycloneritida > Neritidae > Theodoxus > Theodoxus fluviatilis. The sequence continues at coordinate 7,505 of JAWQFJ010005418.1, forward strand.
CCGCCCCGCCTGTCTGTGCAAGGTGCCTCTTAATGCATCAGCTCTCCACAGCGTCCGTATCGCCTGTGGAAGACGTCGGTGCCAAAGAAATATCGACCACCCCAGTCCTTCTGACCGGGAAAATGAATTATCTCCCACCAGTATCAACGTTGCAGTCTCTAAGCATTCATTCTTCGAGCCAGGCGAGATACGGAACAACTGTTTTGTTTCCCAGGAATCCTCACGAGGTCAGGCAGTGGAAGCCAGGGCGGGCCGATGTCTCCGGCGTGTCCGATCAGATCATGGGACCGTCCCCTCTCCAGCCTGGCAACAGTAAACCTATCAAGTCGCCTGAAAGGCAAGGAAGCAGATCAACCAGACCAAGGCTGCAGGGACAGGATGGCAGACAGCACGGATTCTAGTCTCTCCAGACGAAACAGCAGTTTCCTCAACACGGGCGGCACGCGTCGCACACTGCACCAGCGCGTTGCTCAGTATCTGGTCGATAATTGAAAACTTCAGTGAAAACCACTTCCACGCAGTTTTTAAGATTAAGCATGATGGGCGCAATCCCCTCAGCGTGGCACTGACTGGTGACAAGCCACGATTCGGATTGACATGTCAGCATTATATTCATTTTGTTTGCGATTTAACACGTTCCACGGTAACGCTCTCAGCGTATGTCATTGTGTCAGCCAGTCGCGATTCGCATTAGTGGAGCAAGAGCATCAGTAGTGTCCTGCACTGGGAGAGCATCAGTAGTGTCCTGCACTGGGAGAGCATCAGTAGTGTCCTGCACTGGGAGAGCATCAGTAGTGTCCTGCACTGGGAGAGCATCAGTAGTGTCCTGCACTGGGAGAGCATCAGTAGTGTCCTGCACTGGGAGAGCATCAGTAGTGTCCTGCACTGGGAGAGCATCAGTAGTGTCCTGCACTGGGAGAGCATCAGTAGTGTCCTGCACTGGGAGAGCATCAGTAGTGCCCTGCACTGGGAGAGCATCAGTAGTGACCTGCACTGGGAGCATCAGTAGTGTCCTGCACTGGGAGAGCATCAGTAGTGCCCTGCACTGGGAGATCATCAGTAGTGTCCTGCACTGGGAGCATCAGTAGTGTCCTGCACTGGGAGAGCATCAGTAGTGCCCTGCACTGGGAGAGCATCAGTAGTGTCCTGCACTGGGAGAGCATCAGTAGTGCCCTGCACTGGGAGAGCATCAGTAGTGTCCTGCACTGGGAGAGCATCAGTAGTGTCCTGCACTGGGAGAGCATCAGTAGTGCCCTGCACTGGGAGCATCAGTAGTGTCCTGCACTGGGAGAGCATCAGTAGTGCCCTGCACTGGGAGAGCATCAGTAGTGTCCTGCACTGGGAGAGCATCAGTAGTGTCCTGCACTGGGAGAGCATCAGTAGTGTCCTGCACTGGGAGAGCATCAGTAGTGTCCTGCACTGGGAGCATCAGTAGTGTCCTGCACTGGGAGAGCATCAGTAGTGCCCTGCACTGGGAGCATCAGTAGTGTCCTGCACTGGGAGAGCATCAGTAGTGTCCTGCACTGGGAGAGCATCAGTAGTGCCCTGCACTGGGAGAGCATCAGTAGTGCCCTGCACTGGGAGAGCATCAGTAGTGTCCTGCACTGGGAGAGCATCAGTAGTGTCCTGCACTGGGAGAGCATCAGTAGTGTCCTGCACTGGGAGAGCATCAGTAGTGCCCTGCACTGGGAGCATCAGTAGTGTCCTGCACTGGGAGAGCATCAGTAGTGTCCTGCACTGGGAGAGCATCAGTAGTGCCCTGCACTGGGAGCATCAGTAGTGTCCTGCACTGGGAGAGCATCAGTAGTGTCCTGCACTGGGAGAGCATCAGTAGTGTCCTGCACTGGGAGAGCATCAGTAGTGTCCTGCACTGGGAGAGCATCAGTAGTGTCCTGCACTGGGAGAGCATCAGTAGTGTCCTGCACTGGGAGCATCAGTAGTGCCCTGCACTGGGAGCATCAGTAGTGTCCTGCACTGAGAGAGCATCAGTAGTGTCCTGCACTGGGAGAGCATCAGTAGTGTCCTGCACTGGGAGAGCATCAGTAGTGTCCTGCACTGGGAGAGCATCCGTAGTGCCCTGCACTGGGAGAGCATCAGTAGTGTCCTGCACTGGGAGAGCATCAGTAGTGCCCTGCACTGGGAGAGCATCAGTAGTGTCCTGCACTGGGAGAGCATCAGTAGTGTCCTGCACTGGGAGAGCATCAGTAGTGTCCTGCACTGGGAGAGCATCAGTAGTGTCCTGCACTGGGAGAGCATCAGTAGTGTCCTGCACTGGGAGAGCATCAGTAGTGTCCTCCACTGGGAGAGCATCAGTAGTGTCCTGCACTGGGAGAGCATCAGTAGTGCCCTGCACTGGGAGAGCATCAGTAGTGTCCTGCACTGGGAGAGCATCAGTAGTGTCCTGCACTGGGAGAGCATCAGTAGTGTCCTGCACTGGGAGAGCATCAGTAGTGTCCTGCACTGGGAGAGCATCAGTAGTGTCCTGCACTGGGAGAGCATCAGTAAGTGTCCCTGCACTGGGAGAGCATCAGATCAGATGCCCTAGCACGTGGGAGAAAGCATCAGTAGTGTACCTGCACTGGGAGAGCATCAGTAGTGTCCTGCACTGGGAGAGCATCAGTAGTGTCCTGCACTGGGAGAGCATCAGTAGTGCCCTGCACTGGGAGAGCATCAGTAGTGCCCTGCACTGGGAGAGCATCAGTAGTGTCCTGCACTGGGAGATCGTTTTTTCCGTGCGGACAGCCTCAGTGTGGGACTGATGAATGGCCACGGGTACGACAGCATTTTGAGGCTCCATTTCACCATTTCATGACGGATGCAGCAGCAGAAGATAATGGCGAGGAGAAGGTGGAAGGAAGGGAATTAAGAATGCAAGATGTGGAAGAAGACTGAGCAGGAGGAAGTGGAAGTGGTTGAGAGGGAGGGTACGGTTGGAGGAGGTGAGGGGAGGGAGGTGGGGGAGGGATGGAGGGAGGGGCGGAGCGGGAGAGATAAAGAGAGAGAGAGAGAGAAAGAAGAGAGCGAGAGAGAGAGAGAGAGAGAGGAGAGGGAGAAGGGGGAGGGGGGGAAAAAAGGAAAAAAAAGAGGAACGGAGAGGGATAGAGGGAGGGAGGAGGAGAAGGAAGAGGAGGTAAGGAGGGAGGAAGGGAGGGACGAGGAGGAGAGAGGAGCGGGGAGGAGGGAAGAGAAGAGGGTAGGGAGGAGGAGGAGGAGGGGAGGACGAGGCGTGGACGAGGAGGGAGGATGAGGGGAGGGGATGGAGTAAGAGGAGCAGGAGAGGGCACTGGACGGACGGAGCGGAACGTCGTGAGAAGGACGAGAGGAGCAGGAGAAGGACGGTAGAGAGCGTAGGGGAGTGGAGGGATGTCGACTATGGAGGAAGGTAGCTAGGGGAGGAGGAGGAGGTAGGAGGAGAGGAGTTGAGCACGAGGAGGAGCAGAAGGAGCAGTGAGGAGGAGGAGGAGGAGGAGCAGGAGACGGGGGAGGAGGTGACGACGAGGAGGAGGAGAGGTAGATAGGGAGGGAGGAGGAGGTGAGAGGAGGGAGGGGCAGCGGCAGCAGGGGGAACGGGCAGGAGGAGGAGCAGGAGGAGGGGAAGCTAGGGAGTCGAGGATGAGGGAGGGAGGGGGGAGAGAAGGTGGAGGAGGAGAGGAGGGACTGAAGGGCAGGAAGAGGTGCAGGGTGAGGATGGAGCGGATGGAGGGAGGCAGGGAGGGAGGATCAGAGGGCAGGGGAGCGTGGATGGCGGGGGTAGGAGGAGTGAGCGATGGAGCAGGGGTGTGAAATATAGAGGGGTCTGTAGTCTGAGGATGTGGCTAGGTGAAGGAGGAGAGGAGGGAGAGAGAGACTAAAGGCGGAGCGAGAGAGAGAGTGAAGGAGGAGGGATGAGAGAGGGAGGAGGAGTGAGGAGGTCGGAGAGAGAGAGAGCGAGGAGCAGCAGCAGAGAGAGAGAGAGGAGGAGAGGAGAAGGAGCAGAGAGAGGAAGAGCGAGCAGAGAGGAGGAGGGGTGAGGGGGGAGGGGGGGGGGGGGAGGGGGGGGGGAGGGAAAGGGGGGTGGGAAGGTGGGATGGGGGAAGGGGAGGGGGGGGGGGGGGGGGGGGAGGGGGGGGGAGGGGGGTGAGGTTGGGGGGTGGGCGGGGTGAAAGGGCGTGGGGGGGGGGCGCGGGGGGTGGGGGGATGGAGCAAGGGGGGGGGGGGGGGAGGGGGAGGGGGGGGGAAGGGGAGGGGAGGGGCGGGGGGTTGGAGGGGGGGAAAAAAAGGGGAGAGGGGTGGGATGGGAGGGGGGGGGGGGGGAGGGCGGGGGTGTGGGGGGGGAGGGGTGCCGGGGGGGGGGGGGTGGGGAAAAAGGTCGAAAGGGGGAACGGGTGGGAAGGGGGGGGGGGGGGTGGGGAGGGGGGGGGAGGGGGGGGCCCGTGGGGTGGGGGTGGGGGGGGGGAATGGTGGGTGGGGGGGGGGAGAGGAGGGGGGAGGCGCAGGGGGGAGGGGTGGAAGGGGGGGTCGGGAGGGAGGGAGAGGGTGGGAGGAGGGGAGGGAGGGAGGGAATGAGGAGGGGAGGGGTGGGAGGGGAGGGGAGGGAGGGGAGGGAGGGAGGGGAGAGGGGGGGGGAGGGGGGGGATGAAAAAGCGGGGGAAGGGGAAGGGTGCGAGGAGGAGGAGAGGGGGTAGGGAGGGAGGCAGAGGGTAGGGAGGGGGAACGAAGGGCGGGAGGGTGGAGGGAGGGGAGTGAGGGGGAGGGATGGAGTAGGGGAAGAAGAGGGAGGGACGGGAAAGAGGGAATGTGGGGGGGGGGGAAAGGGCAGGACAGGGAGGAGGGAGGGAGGGAGGTTGGGATGAAAGGAGGGAGGGAGTGAGGGAGAAAGGGAGGGAGTGTCGGGGGAGGTGAGGGAGGGCAGAGTGGGAAAGGGGAGGGAGGGAGGGGGGAGTGGAAGGGAGGGAGGGAGGGAGGGAAGGGAGGGAGGGAGGGAATGAGGAGGGGGGTCAGGGAGAGGAGATGGAGGGAGAGAAAGATAATATAAAAAGGGAAAAAAAAAGAGAGAAAACAAAAAAAAAAGAAAGGGGAAGGAGAGAAAAAAAAGAAGGAGAAAAGAAAGGAGGGAAGAGAAAAGAAAGGAAAAAGGGGGGAAAAAAAAAGGAGAAAAAAAAAAAGGGGACAGAAAAAACGGAAAAGGGTAAAAAAAAAGGAAGGAGAACAATGGGGAAAAAAAACGAAAAGAAAGAAAAAAAAAAGAAAACAAATAAAAAAGTAATAATGAAAGAAGGTCGAAAAAAAACAGAACCATCGACGGAAACCGGGGAGAAAATGGAAGGCGCAGGAAAAGGGAAAAAGTACCAAAAGGGGAAAAAAAGGGGAGTGAAGGAAAATGGGGGAGACAAATCGAGGAGGGGGGGAGGGCGAGAGGGGGGGGGAGGGGGCTTGCAGTAGGAGGGAAACAGGAAGAGGGGGCTGTGAGGTGAGCGAAGGGAGGGGGGCAGGAGAGGGTTGGGTTGGGGATGAAGGGAAGGGAGAGAGTGATGGAAGGAGAGATAGAGGAAAGAGAGAGAGAAATAGAGAAGAGGGAAGAGAGAGAAGAGAAGAGCGAGGAGCGAGAGAGGAATGAGAGGAGAGAACGGATAGAGGGAGTGGGTGGAGAGGAAGAGAGAGGGAGGGAGGAAGAGAGAAGGAGGAGGAGGAGAGCGAGGCGGCAGGAGGGGGAGAGCGAGGGAGGAGGAAGGGGGAGGAGGGAGGGAGGTGCGAGGGCGGGGGAGGGGGGAGGAGGAGGAGAGGGAGGAGGGGAGGAGGAGGGAGAGAGCGTGGAGTAAGAGGAGGGAGGGCGTGAGTGGATGAGAGGGAGAGGAGGGATGGAGGAGGGGAGAGGGAGTGGGGAGAGAGAGGTGGGAGGGAGGTAGGGGGGAGGGAGGGAGGGGAGGGCGGGGTGCTGGAGGATTGAGGTAGGTCGTGATGGAGGGAGGAGGAGGGAAAAGGGGGAGGAGGTAGCAGGAGGTACGGAGTATCGATGCCGATCAGGAGAGAGGAGCAGGAGGAGGGGAAGGGGGAGGGGAGGGTATTGGATGAGGAGGGAGGTAGGAGGGGTGAGGGAGGGATGGAGGGAGGGAGGTAGGGAGGGAGGGAGGCAGTGAGGGACGGGAGGGGAGGGAGCGAGGAGGGATGTAGGGACGGCGAGGGGATGGGAGGGAGGGGGGAGGGGAGGGAGGGATGGTTGGAGGTATGGAGGGCGGGAGGGGCGAGAGACGAGATGAGAGAGAGAGAGAGCGCGAGAGAGAAGAACATGAGAGGTGGGAACAGATATGAGAGGATGGGAGGGGGAGAAAAAAAAAAAGCGAGG
>JAWQFJ010005419.1:0-5000 GCA_034096865.1 Theodoxus fluviatilis
GAGAGAGAGAGAGAGCGGAGCAGAGAGAGAGAGAGCATAGACAGAGAGAGAGAGAGAGAGAGAGAGAGAGAGAGAAGAGACAGAGACAGAGAGAGAGAGAGAGAGAGAGAGAGAGAGAGAGAGAGAGAGAGACAGAGAGAGGGAGAGAGAGTAGGCCGAAAGGCCATTGCTACAACTGGAGTCTGCAGGCTTAACTAACACGGAACTCGCCCGTGAGTGACATTGGAGCAAATTCTAGAGCAGCTAGTTGCATAGTAGCATGAGTATGCGAATACCATATGGTGCCTGCTCAGTTTGGGTTGGGAGGGCAAAGTGAGCAGACAGCAGACGCTGACAAAGCAGTCCTAGGTCATGTATGCACATTCAGCACGGCTGAGACTAGGTCGGTGTTTAAAATTGGCCATGAACAGATCTGTTTTTGACTGCCACGCTCTACGCAGGTACAGTCAGCGAGGATATAGCTGGAAAAGTTAACAGGCACCATCACCGTTTTGATGGAGTTGTCAGCATCACCATACCTGTTTCTTGCCTGCTCGATTCTCCATGATAACTGTCGCTGAGTCTGATGTGCTGAAATTCCAACTGTGTTGAGGTACGAAAAGTCCAGGCTGAAGAACTCAATGCGTGCAGTCATATGATTGTGGGTGAAGGTCACAAGGCACAGGATTACCACATTGACATCAAGAGAACAACGCAATAAGCAGTAGAACGAAACAGAGGGTTCTTATCATCTGCATTGATATATAGATAGCATCTTTGATTTCTTATTTAAAGAAATACACGGAAATATCCGAAATTGTTCTAGTTCTGGAAGACAGGTTTCGCAGTAACGGTCATGACAACAACTGTGATCTAAGGGAGGTGACTCCAACCGCCCTGAGATGTCGATACCCTCTCAGACCAAACACCATACATTACTAAGACCGCGCACTCGGCTAATTTCAGCGAAATTTCCAACAGAGTGATCTCCCCGTTTTTCCGTGTCTTTCCCCCGGAGCGCTTGTGCGAGATACACATGTATAGTGAGTGTTGTATCTATGCCATGTGCGAGAGGAATAAAGTTTAGTGTATGAATGGCAGAATGCAAGTGCGTGCAAGGGTTTTTAAATTATTTCTTGAAGGCAGAAATTATATATGTGACACATCGTTCGTTCCGTCGTTCATAAACGTGAACACTAATCAGCCGAGTACGTGACTGGAGAAGCGAGTGTATCATAAACACTTAAATGAAAATTCCCACACAAGAGCTGGGAAAAGGGTCAAAGTCTCAGTAAACCAGATCTCTCTTAAAAGATCTAAACACAATTTTCTCCATGGGAAAGTACGTCCCTAACAAGCTGGTCTAAATAAAGAAATAAACACCGGACGCATATGGTCAGCGCTCTGAGCAGCAGCTAGACGATCGAGCAGTAGGCTGCGATGGCATCTTGGGTCTCCCATTAGAGAAAGCGACTGGCATCAATAGGTTAGAACGCTTTTCCTCTCATTACTTTGAACACTATGGTGTTTCTAGCAGGAATTAGAATTGACGCTTTCATTCTCTCATAGCTGAAAATGAAGCGACTAAGGCACGGAGGAGAAAATTGCGCTGCAATATCATGTTTAAATGCCAGATTTTCATGCGGCTGTTGTGGAAAATCTTTTTTCCGCTTCCCCGCAGGGCCGGACTAGGGGGGGGGGGGGGGTTGCAGGGATTGCGTAACCCCCCCCCCCCTTCCCCCAGCCTAAACATGTACGTCAACTATGTAGTGTTGTTTTTGTTGTTGCTTTTTTTCCCCAGTCCGTTTCAACCGCTGATTTTTCTGCATCTTTGTACCTGGACCCCCTTTTGCAACCCCCCCCCCCTTCACTGTACCTAGTCCGGCCTTGCCCCGAGGCGAGACGAGATGTAGTAAATGGGTGTACAATTCAAGACGTCAAGATTTGACGGGGAAGAAAAGAAAGAAATAATTAAACTCTGTTGTTTGTGATGCACAAGATTAACTCCTTTCACCGTAGTACCTCATGAGAACGTACTGTTGTTAAAAATGCAAAATTTGTTTAAAACTGTGATGACGAAGACAATAGAACGTGCGGAAAGACTTTGGTATTAAATTTTCCTCACCCTGCCCCCGCCCTTCAGAATAATATAGCAGGATAGACATAGATTAATTGAGTGCATTCTAGATTCGTCTGCATCCCTAGTTGCAGAAACCTACCCTCTTTCATACGTTGAGGTAAGTGATTTATTGCAATTATCCTCTGCTGTATGCATTATGTATGTAGTTTGCAGAATTAGGAATGCAAGCCGCCGAAAGTTGCAGACTCCTATTTGTTGTTATTCCCGCCAGAGTCAAAAGACACAGAAAAGGGGGACGTAACTCTAAATCCGTACCTCGCTCCGCGTATAGCAAAAATAGCGGAGTGCGCGGTCTAAGTAATGTATGGTCTTTGCTGAGACGTCGTTGTTGTTCTATGTCCTTGGTACTATCTCTGAAAGAATGAGCCCAGTTATCAGACACAATATATGTTAAGTCCTATCTTAACTTCTTGCATCATACTTATACTGGTGTCACGTTTACATTAGATTAAACACGCACGCATGCATGCACTCACCACCAAAAATGCACAAAGACACCGAATGCCTCTCTGTTTTCGCCCTGGACAAAAATCGGTCTGAGGCCATTACAAGAGAGTGGCTTCCCTTGCTCATAGAGATGCACGGTCCTAATAGGGAGAGGAAAAAGTTGCCTCCTTTGTGCAATACATGTACTAGGGAAAATCTTGCAAAATCTGGCCATCAGAAAGTTACCATGCAAAAATTAAGCCTTTCCGGTGTGCAAAATATATATTTTGTGTAGATAATACATTCAGATTATAGAATATTCTTTTTTCCCTCAGGCACTGTACAGGTCTACGTCATTGGCCATAGACACTTTCCAGCTGCTAATACGTTTTGTTATTATACTTCAACATATTTAGCATAGTCATTTTTCACTTAACAATGATCCTTTCCCAAACAAATGCACTTGTATCTCGCCCAACCCGTCAAACTGCGTTATTTTTAAATGAGTCATCCGAGCTGAACGCAGTTTTCTTACAAACGCTTCTAAGTAAACAGTTTCTGAAAGTCATTTCTAATGTACTTTTTCTTTCTTTGTGTTTTGGCATCACAACTTTGAAGTGAACGATCCATAATGCGGAAAAAACACAATATACGAGATGGTGTGCAACATTTCTTTTTTGCGCAGCTAATACATTGAAATTATAAAATTTTCCTATTAAAACGGTACTATGTAGAGAGAATCCAAAAGTGTTTTTCCATGCATTGTGCAGGTCTATATCATTGGCCATAGACGTTTTCTAACTGCTAATGTATATCGTGGAGAAACTCAAGGATATATTTGAAGCTTGTCCAAACTGATGTGTTTTTCTCGCCGCCTATACACTGAAAACGTCGCATTTTGTTTAAAGTGGTATTGGTCTAGAATGTTGAGACCTGTCTTAGATATTCATCCGAGATGATTTAAAGGAAAATTATGCAATTTCACGAGTCTTATTTGTTCTCAAATGTTTTGATAGCTTTGTAGTTTGTTCATAAGCTCCCAGCCATGTTCTATGATTAATGTTGCAGAAACACAGAGAAACTGAGATCATATACATTAATTTTTTGTAGCATGATTTCAAAGGGGTGTTCTCTGACTGTCTGTCTGTCTGTCTCTCTCTCTCTCTCACACACACACACACACACACGCACAACATCATCATCACCATCCTCATCTCCTTATCATCATCATCATCTTCACGGGCTTGTCAGTGCTGAAAGTGGAGTATTTGCCAACCAGGATCCATTGCCGTGGGCCATCCATCCAAATTCTGCTGCACTTGAATAGATTACTGCGATACTTTCATGCACAAATATGTGTGTTTGTGTAAGTGTCCACACACACACACACATACATTTTTGTGTTCATTCATGTGGTTCATGTTTGCACTCATGTACACGCATGGATGCAAACAGTAATACAAATGCAGCAGAGAGACAATCAGACAGAACGACAGACTGACGGACTGACGGATGGACAGACAGACAGACATATATGAAAGGCAAGTCTTGTCAACACCATTTTATAAATGTTTTATTATTAAATGTAAGAAGGAACAAATTACGGGATACAAACGTAATAAAGAGTGAGATTTGACAGTGACCTTCGTGCCTTTTTTCTCATTGAATTTTTTGCAAGTTGGTTAAAATATGAATTCTTCAAACAAAGGTAGTGCTGCAAAGACACAATCATAGTTGGATATTGTCTGCCCTATACTTTGTAGTATTATAGGATACAGCATATTAAATAACAATAATTAATACTTACATCATACAAGTCATCTACACTATGTACAAATTACTATATACGCACTGTTACTCCCTTACTTGGTCAAGTTTTGCAACATCATCTTCAGGTGAGCAGTAAAACTTTTTTGCAGCAGCTTCCACTCTTCTAATAGAGATGGTTTCAGAGTGTTCCATTGATGTAATGTTTTACATGACCATGCATCCAGCGTGAATTTTGACTTACAATGATTTCCATTAGAACAAGCTGCATAAATGATGTGACTTCTGTTAAATTAGGCAAAAGCATGACAAAAAAACAAATTTGGAGTCCTTCAGAGCTGCTATAATCAATTACATAAATATGGCATTGCCTCGTCAGGATTCCCCCCCTCCCCCCCTTTTTCCAGCTGTTGAATCTAACATGGAGAACTGCTTGGTAGATATTAGATTATGGTTGAGCTTTATAAGGTAAAATTCCCTTCTCTCGCTCCCCTTCCAACTCCTTCCATCTTCCCCCAAACAACACATCTATGACTCAAGTATTATGCATGTACAAGAGCAGCAAGCACCAGCGTTCAACTGGGGTCTGGTCTGAGAACTACGCAAATACTCCTCTGCAAAATGCATTGAAATATCAGTATGTATTGAATTGCAACACAGAGACCTCATAGCTTTCAGGAGCAAGTTC
>JAWQFJ010005421.1:0-20198 GCA_034096865.1 Theodoxus fluviatilis
CCCTTGCTGCCCCTTGCTGTCCCTTGCTGCCCCTTGCTGCCCCTTGCTGCCCCTTGCTGTCCCTTGCTGTCCCTTGCTGCCCCTTGCTGTCCCTTGCTGTCCCTTGCTGTCCCTTGTTGCCCCTTGTTGCCCCTTGCTGTCCCTTGCTGTCCCTTGTTGCCCCTTGCTGTCCCTTGTTGCCCCTTGCTGCCCCTTGTTGCCCCTTGCTGTCCCTTGCTGTCCCTTGCTGCCCCTTGCTGTCCCTTGCTGTCCCTTGCTGCCCCTTGTTGCCCCTTGCTGTCTCTTGCTGTCCCTTGTTGCCCCTTGCTGCCCCTTGTTGCCCCTTGTTGCCCCTTGCTGTCTCTTGTTGCCCCTTGCTGCCCCTTGCTGCCCCTTGCTGCCCCTTGCTGCCCCTTGTTGCCCCTTGCAGTCTCTTGCTGTCCCTTGCTGCCCCTTGCTGTCCCTTGCTGTCCCTTGCTGCCCCTTGTTGCCCCTTGTTGCCCCTTGCTGTCTCTTGCTGTCCCTTGTTGCCCCTTGCTGTCTCTTGTTGCCCCTTGTTGCCCCTTGCAGTCTCTTGCAGCCCCTTGATGCCCCTTGCTGTCCCTTGCTGCCCCTTGCTGCCCCTTGCTGTCCCTTGCTGTCCCTTGCTGTCCCTTGCTGTCCCTTGCTGTCCCTTGCTGCCCCTTGCTGTCCCTTGCTGTCCCTTGCTGCCCCTTGCTGCCCCTTGCTGCCCCTTGTTGCCCCTTGCTGTCTCTTGCTGTCCCTTGCTGCCCCTTGCTGTCCCTTGCTGTCCCTTGCTGCCCCTTGTTGCCCCTTGCTGTCCCTTGCTGTCCCTTGCTGCCCCTTGCTGTCCCTTGTTGCCCCTTGCTGCCCCTTGCTGTCCCTTGCTGTCCCTTGCTGCCCCTTGCTGTCCCTTGCTGCCCCTTGCTGTCCCTTGCTGCCCCTTGCTGCCCCTTGCTGTCCCTTGCTGTCCCTTGCTGCCCCTTGCTGTCCCTTGTTGCCCCTTGTTGCCCTTGCTGCCCTTGCTGTCTCTTGCTGCCCCTTGCTGTCTCTTGCTGTCCCTTGTTGCCCCTTGCTGTCTCTTGTTGCCCCTTGTTGCCCCTTGCTGTCCCTTGCTGTCCCTTGCTGCCCCTTGCTGTCCCTTGCTGCCCCTTGCTGCCCCTTGCTGCCCCTTGCTGTCCCTTGCTGTCCCTTGCTGCCCCTTGCTGTCCCTTGCTGTCCCTTGCTGTCCCTTGCTGCCCCTTGCTGTCCCTTGTTGTCCCTTGCTGTCCCTTGCTGTCCCTTGTTGTCCCTTGCTGTCCCTTGCTGTCCCTTGCTGTCCCTTGCTGTCCCTTGCTGTCCCTTGCTGTCCCTTGCTGTCCCTTGCTGTCCCTTGCTGTCCCTTGCTGTCCCTTGCTGTCCCTTGCTGTCCCTTGCTGTCCCTTGCTGTCCCTTGCTGTCCCTTGCTGCCCCTTGCTGTCCCTTGCTGTCCCTTGCTGTCCCTTGCTGCCCCTTGTTGCCCCTTGCTGTCCCTTGCTGTCCCTTGTTGCCCCTTGTTGTCCCTTGCTGTCCCTTGCTGTCCCTTGCTGTCCCTTGCTGTCCCTTGCTGTCCCTTGCTGTCCCTTGCTGTCCCTTGCTGTCCCTTGCTGTCCCTTGCTGTCCCTTGCTGTCCCTTGCTGTCCCTTGCTGTCCCTTGCTGTCCCTTGCTGTCCCTTGCTGTCCCTTGCTGTCCCTTGCTGTCCCTTGCTGTCCCTTGCTGTCCCTTGCTGTCCCTTGCTGTCCCTTGCTGTCCCTTGCTGTCCCTTGCTGTCCCTTGCTGTCCCTTACTGTCCCTTGCTGTCCCTTGCTGTCCCTTGCTGCCCCTTGCTGTCCCTTGCTGCCCCTTGCTGTCCCTTGCTGTCCCTTGCTGTCCCTTGCTGTCCCTTGCTGTCCCTTGCTGTCCCTTGCTGTCCCTTGCTGTCCCTTGCTGTCCCTTGCTGTCCCTTGCTGTCCCTTGCTGCCCCTTGCTGTCCCTTGCTGTCCCTTGCTGCCCCTTGCTGCCCCTTGCTGTCCCTTGCTGTCCCTTGCTGTCCCTTGTTGTCCCTTGCTGTCCCTTGCTGTCCCTTGCTGCCCCTTGCTGCCCCTTGCTGTCCCTTGCTGTCCCTTGTTGCCCCTTGCTGTCCCTTGCTGCCCCTTGTGGTCCCAAGCTGCCCCTTGCTGCCCCTTGCTGCCCCTTGCTGTCCCTTGCTGTCCCTTGCTGTCCCTTGTTGTCCCTTGCTGCCCCTTGTGGTCCCAAGCTGCCCCTTGCTGTCCCTTGTTGTCCCTTGCTGTCCCTTGTGGTCCCAAGCTGCCCCTTGCTGTCCCTTGTTGTCCCTTGCTGCCCCTTGTGGTCCCAAGCTGCCCCTTGTGGTCCCAAGCTGCCCCTTGCTGTCCCTTGCTGTCCCTTGCTTTCCCTTGCTGCCCCTTGTGGTCCCAAGCTGCCCCTTGCTGTCCCTTGCTGTCCCTTGCTGTCCCTTGCTTTCCCTTGCTGCCCCTTGTGGTCCCAAGCTGCCCCTTGTGGTCCCAAGCTGCTTCTTGTGGTCCCAAGCTGCCCCTTGCTGTCCCTTGCTTTCCCTTGCTGCCCCTTGTGGTCCCAAGCTGCCCCTTGCTGTCCCTTGCTCTCTCTTGTTCTCGCTTGCTGTCCCTTGCTGTCTCTTGTTCTCGCTTGCTGTCCCTTGCTGTCTCTTGTTCTCGCTTGCTGTCCCTTGCTGTCCCTTGCTGCCTTTTGTGGTCTCAAGCTGCCCTTGCTGCCCCTTGCTGTTTCTTGCTCTCCTTGGTGTCCCTTGCTGTCCCTTGCTGTTCCAAACTGCCCCTTGCTGTCCCTTGCTGTTCATTGCTGTCGCTTGAAGCCTCTTGCTGTCCCTTGCTATCCCCTGCTTTCCCTTGCTGTCCCTTGCGGTCCCTTGCTCTCCTTTGCTGTCCCTTGCTGCCCCTTGCTCTCCCTTGCTGCCCCTTGCTGTCCCTTGCTGTTCCTTGCTGCCCCTTGCTGTCCCTTGCTGTCCTTTTCTGTCCCTTGCTGTCCCTTGCTGTCCTTTGCTGTCCCTTGCTCTCCCTTGCCGTCTCTTGCTGTCCCTTGCTGACTCTTGCTGTCCCTTGCTGTCCTTTGCTGTTCCTTGCTCCCCCTTGCTGTCCCTTGCTGCCCCTTGCTACCCCTTGCCGTCTCTTGCTCTCCCTTGCCGTCTCTTGCTGTCCCTTGCTGACTCTTGCTGTCCCTTGCTGCCCCTTGCCGTCTCTTGCTGTCCCTTGCCATCCCTTGCTGTCCCTTGTTGTCCCTTGCTGTCTCTTGCTGCCTCTTGCTGTCCTTTTCTCTCCCTTGCTGTTCCTTGCTGTCCCCTGCTGCCCCTTGCTGTTCCTTGCGGCCCCTTGCTGTCCCTTGCTGACTCTTGCTGTCCCTTGCTGTCTCTTGCTGTCCTTTGCTGTCCCTTGCTGTCCCTTGCTGACTCTTGCTGTCCCTTGCTGTCTCTTGCTGTAACTTGCTGTTCCTGGCTGCCCCTTGCTGTTCTTTGCTGCCACTTGCTGTTCCTTGCTGTCCCTTGCTGTCGCTTGAAGCCTCTTGCTGTCCCTTGCTATCCCCTGCTTTCCCTTGCTGTCCCTTGCGGTCCCTTGCGGTCCCTTGCTCTCCTTTGCTGTCCCTTGCTGCCCCTTGCTGTCCCTTGCTGCCCCTTGCTCTCCCTTGCTGCCCCTTGCTGTCCCTTGCTGTTCCTTGCTGCCCCTTGCTGTCCCTTGCTGTCCTTTGCTGTCCCTTGCTGTTCTTTGCTGCCACTTGCTGTTCCTTGCTGTCCCTTGCTGTTGCTTGAAGCCTCTTGCTGTCCCTTGCTATCCCCTGCTTTCCCTTGCTGTCCCTTGCGGTCACTTGCGGTCCCTTGCGGTCCCTTGCTCTCCTTTGCTGTCCCTTGCTGCCCCTTGCTCTCCCTTGCTGCCCCTTGCTGTCCCTTGCTGTTCCTTGCTGCCCCTTGCTGTCCCTTGCTGTCCCTTGCTGTCCCTTGCTGTCCCTTGCTGTCCTTTGCTGTCCCTTGCTCTCCCTTGCTGTCTCTTGCTGTCACTCGCTGCCCCTTGCTGTCTCTTGCTGCCCCTTGCTGTCCTTTGCTCTCCCTTGCTGTTCCTTGCTGTCCCCTGCTGCCCCTTGCTGTTCCTTGCTGCCCCTTGCTGACTCTTGCTGCCCCTTGCTGTCCCTTGCTGACTCTTGCTGTCCCTTGCTGTCTCTTGCTGTAACTTGCTGTTTCTTGCTGACTCTTGCTGTCCCTTGCTGTCTCTTGCTGTAACTTGCTGTAACTTGCTGTCTCTTGCTGACTCTTGCTGTCCCTTGCTGACTCTTGCTGCCCCTTGCTGTCCCTTGCTGACTCTTGCTGACTCTTGCTGCCCCTTGCTGTCCCTTGCTGACTCTTGCGGTCCCTTGCGGTTCCTTGCTGCCCCTTGCTGACTCTTGCTGCCCCTTGCTGTCCCTTGCTGACTCTTGCTGACTCTTGCTGCCCCTTGCTGTTCCTTGCTGCCCCTTGCTGACTCTTGCTGCCCCTTGCTGTCCCTTGCTGACTCTTGCGGTCCCTTGCGGTCCCTTGCTGCCCCTTGCTGTCCCTTGCTGTCCCTTGCTGCCCCTTGCTGTCCCTTGCTGTTCCTTGCTGCCCCTTTCTGCCCCTTGTTGTCCCTTGATGCCCCTTGCTGTCTCTTGCTGTAACTTGCTGTTTCTTGCTCTTCTTGCTGTTCCTGGCTGCCCCTTGCTGTTCTTTGCTGTCCCTTGCGGTCCCTTGCTGCCCCTTGCTCTCCCTTGCTGCCCCTTGCTGTCCCTTGCTGTTCCTTGCTGCCCCTTTCTGCCCCTTGCTGTCCCTTGATGCCCCTTGCTGTCTCTTGTTGCCGCTTGCTGTCCCTTGCTGTCCTTTGCTGTTCATTGCTGTCCCTTGCTGTTCCCTGCTCCCCCTTCCTGCCCCTTGCTGCCCCTTGCTGTCTCTTGCTGTAACTTGCTGTTTCTTGCTCTTCTTGCTGTTCCTGGCTGCCCCTTGCTGTTCTTTGCTGTCCCTTGCGGTCCCTTGCTGCCCCTTGCTCTCCCTTGCTGCCCCTTGCTGTCCCTTGCTGTTCCTTGCTGCCCCTTTCTGCCCCTTGCTGTCCCTTGATGCCCCTTGCTGTCTCTTGCTGTAACTTGCTGTTTCTTGCTCTTCTTGCTGCTCCTGGCTGCCCCTTGCTGTTCTTTGCTGTCCCTTGCCGTTCCTTGCTGCCCCTTGCTGTTCCTTGCTGCCCTTTGGTGTCTCTTGCTGTTTCTTGCACTCCTTGCTGTTCCTTGCTGCCCCTTGCTGTTCCTTGCTGTTCTTTGCTGCCTCTCGCTGCCCCTTGCTGTTCCTTGCTGCCCCTTGCTGTCCCTTGCTGTCCCTGTCTGCCCTTTGCTGCCTGTGCCCCGAGGTGACAGAAGAAGAGGGAAAAGACGATCTGGAAGGTGACATTTTGATGTGCAAACCTTTGCATACCAAGTAGCTGATGTGAATCGCTTCAGTTTGAAGCAAGCCTGAATCTTTCATTCATTCCCTTTCAGTTCGTCCCAAACGAAGTAATGAAAAAAACAAAAAAAACTACAACCCATCTTTGCATGGTTTATATACATTTTGATTTCGCATCTGAAATTGTTGGGAATGTAAGTGAAAGGTCGGTGCTTTCCTAGTGATTTAAACAGAATAATTCAACAAGGAGTTTTCATTGGAAATGCGTCTTTTAAGGATGTATGAAGCATGGTCTTGGCCATTTCATCTCTGGTCAATTTTACTCCAAGGTGTTTGTGAACAGATACTTTTTTTTAATCCGCGTTCCATTGGTGAACAGTTTCATTGTTTGCTTTTCTGGTCTTTTTCGTTTGTGATGCGTGATTATGAGCAAACACGTTATTTTGTGTGGGTGAAAATACATCTTGCTTTTGCCACACCATCTGGTTAGTTTCGAGATCATAATTTAGATTCCTTTTTCTCTCGAGATCGGCAACAGAATCTGCTACAGCGGTTATAGTGCATTCATCAGCGAGTAGATCCGGATGGTTTTGATAATTTATTTGGTGATTGATGATTAATGATTGATGACGATGACGACGATGATAATGACGATGATGACGACGATAAGGACGATGACGACATAAAGACGCTGACGCTGAAAAGGCCAGTGACGACGATAAGGACGATGACGACAAAAGAGGTCGATGACGACGGTGACAACGGTGAAGACGATGACAACGATGACGATAACGATGACGACGATGTCGATGACGACGACGGTGTTGATAATGACGCCGACGACGAAAAGGACTATGACGATGTTGACGACGATGACGACGACGACGACGATAACAATGACAACGAAGACGACGACGACAACGATTACGACGACGATGACAAAGCTGTTGTTGATGATGATGATGATGATGATGATGATGATGATGATGATGATGATGATGATGATGATGATGATGATGATGATGATGATGATGATGACGATGACGATGACGATGATGACAACGCCGATGATGATAATACGACAACATCAACAACGATGACGATGACGTGGGAGATGTTTTAATATGTGGTTACTGGGAAGGAAGGGGAGGGGAGGGGGAGTAAACAGAAGGAAAGAGGAGTAGCAGTGGATGGAGAGAAAAATGGATGGGGGTGAGGAAGGGTCTGGACACACGTTACAACGACAGGGGGAGGCAAGGAAGTACGGCGTGGTGTGGAACCGTCTGTGCGCATGCGCTGTGTCCACAGACAGGAGAGACGTGACTACACCTTTGCAAGAAACACTGTCCTCGTACCAAGAAGGGGCGGTAACTCGTCACAGCAACGGTAGTCTCCCCTTGTTGGAGTGACGACAGACCATCCTCGTCTTCCACAGCTTGGGCAGTCAGACTTGGGTCCTCGTCACTGCGGCGCTGTGGCTGCACTGCGTGGCGCTGCTGGCAGGCAGGACGCCTGTCTGCACTCCTACTGGGCGGGGTATGAGTTGAGATGTTTCCATGACAGCATATTGTATTTGTGTGCAGAGTTAATACTGGAGGTGAGAAACTGGTTACTACTTGGTTGAAACGTGTTTGACATTTATCTTTGCTGGCAATACATTCTAGTTCACCGCTGTGATAATATCTGGCCACACATTATTCTTAAAAAGCTGCAATAGTGCGTTTGTGGTCAGGACTGCTGAGGGCTGGGTCCTGAATAAAATACTTCATTTTTGCCGTGACTATCAGCGCACAAAAGTAATGCACGAACAAAAAACCCAAGCAATGCAATTCTACCGACTGCGTGCATACCTTGGGAGTCTATTGTTCTCACCACTTCCTTAGAATATGTTCCGTTTAAAATGAGAGATTCAGTCCTAAGCAAATTAATGAACCATCGTCCACCATTCCCTAATTAGGGTATTTCTGTTCTGGTCTTTGTGCCCAACAATCTCTCCATGCTATCGAGTTTATATTTGCAGCTGTACTTTCCATGCAACCTCTTCGGGGTCCGTATGCATGAGAAGAAGGGTCTTACTATGTGGGTAAGTGTCAACTGTTCCAGTAAAATCACTACTTAGGGATGCATGAGTCGAAAGTGGTGGTTCCTTTACAAGTAATGATGTAGTAAAACAGCCCAAGTTCTACTTTAGCCAAGACCCATGAGTACAGCCGTAGTTACAGCGAGTCAAGCCGCCATTTTTGTCTTTGCTTTGCGCAGAACACGCTGTATTTTGGGATGCTAGAAACCCATCCAAAGAAATTATATCCAATGAACAGCATTCATTTCTCAAAACTGTATTTTGAATGCATCAGAAGGTAGTGTAAGTTCCCACATTAAAAAATGGAATTGTGGGTCGACGAACCTACACACCAAAACATCTGTTGATATATTGTACAAAGCTAGTAATATATCATGCATCGACAGAGGAGACGGGCGGCGCCCCGACGGCGTGACTGTATTCCCATTCAAGAACGGCAAATCACTTGTTTGGGACGCCACCTGCTCTGACTCTTTTGCGCCGTCTTCAATGACAGACTCCGCCATCGACCCAGGCCACGCCAGTCGGTCTGCCGAAGGGACGAATAGGAGGAAATACGCCTCTATCACGGAGCGGTACCACTTCGTCCTGTTCGCTGTCGAAACGACTGGAGTGGTCGGACAGACAGCAACGGAACTTACTCGAGAGATCGGCCAGCGGATAGCACTGTCGACCGACGACCCTGTTCCTGTTTCAAAGAATCTCGCTGGCAATCGGTAGGGGCAACGCGTTCGCGATCACTGCGTCGGCCAAGCGTGAGGCTGCCTATGACCCAAAACCGAGGGGTTTCCCCTGTCTCTGATCCTGGCGGTGGTGTGTCCCATGGGTTTGCTATCCGTGGCGTGGTCATGCTCCTCCCTCACGGAGAAAGTGACTTATTGTGACGTTGACAACAGCGAGTGTTTGGTTTCCGTGCATATCGTTCCAGCCAATGCCGGATGCCAGTTTTGATGAACTTTTTCATTCGTGCCGTGTTTTCCTTTCTCGTGCTTTTGCATTTTAAAACATGTGTAATGGATCAACTGGCCTTAACAGATACATGTGAATTGCATTTTTGTGATAAAAAAATGTTCAGACGAATATTGCTTTATTCTTATCAAAGGGAAATGTGTGTCGATACGCCAGGCTCTCACGATTTGGTGGGAACAGTGCGAGCGGAGCCCAGAGCGAGATTTTATGTCAACACGAAAGATGGCAGTGTTTGTGTTTGATCAGCAATAGCAACAAAGGAGACGGGAAATAATATTCTGAGACCAAACGGATTTGCTTGATATCTACAAGTTTAGATTTCAACGTCGCAAAATATTGGTAACTGCAGCTGAATTGCACGAGTACTTGCATGCACACAAAGGCGTTTTCTGTCAAAAAGCAGACAACGGCCAAATACGCTTGTGCATGCACACAAAGGTTGGAATTCTCGGGATTTCCCTATCACCTGCCTAGCAGTAGTGGGCTGCATATGAACCTACTACACGGTAGTAGGCAACTAAATCGGAAGTTCGCTACTAAATTGCGAAGTAAGGTCTGCATGAAAGCTGACTACGCGTAGTTGCCTCCTAAGTTGGCCACTAACTGACCCAAAATTTAGTGGTGGTCTGTGTCAGCACTACACGGTTAAGTAGCCAACTATTTGCAAATTTCAATGGTCGCCGCATCCACGCAGAAGCATGAGATACCTGTTGGCATCGGTCATGGCGTCATCCGTCATTCTTCCGCCGGAAGGATGACGGATAACTGATGACGCTTCTCTGTAATACGCCTTGACCGATGGCAACGTGTAACTCATGCTTCAGCGTGGATGCGTCGACCTGCATTAGACTTGTAAAATCTAAAAGCTTTCACGACCTATAGATGCATTCAACATACAGCTTTGATAAATTAATGCTGTGCATGGCTTACATTTTCTTTGGATGGGTTGGTAGTGTCCCGAAATAGAGCGTTTTCTGAGCGAACCGGCAACACGTCGGCGATTGAATTGTGCAAGGAGTTGGCTAGTTCACCTCTTGTCGTGACCTCTACGCATGCGCATTAGATGGGATATCTCAAGATAATAATCTGGGTCATTACTTCGTTGTGGCGACCAAGTAGCGTCTCATGCAGACCTTACTGTCGTAATTGGGAACAACTCAAAGTTGTGAACAACGAAGTAGACAACTACAACGTAGTTACCAACTAAAATAGTAGTTTCATATGCAGCCCACTACTGGTCACTACATTTCTCTACAGTCACAACTACAATGCAAATTACCGCCTATGCAATGCAAGCAAAGATTATAGGTTACACAAAGATAGTTCATTAGCTCATTGTTGTGAGGATCGAGACACGTTGCGCCCCCAAGCGGGAAGGAATACGGGTGAATCAAGGGAAGTAATCACACTGCTTTGAGACATGTAAAACTGCTTGTTTGTCGATGTGTTTCTGATGCGTTCCGATCATGTTTGTGAATACATTTACGGTGTAATGTGTAATAAAATGATTTGCTGCAATAATGGGAGTGTTTTGGCTTTGTTTTTTGTAGCAGGCGTTGTGATATCGAAATATTTGGTTCATCGAAATGGATGGTTCTGCGCATGTCCATGAGCCTATAGTCCGTTTAAACATTGCTCTGTCAGTGGAGATGCTACTGACTTCGCACGCCCGGGGAGTTATGCTAAGATCCGACCGCGTTAATGTATCCGAGCAAGACGTTTGTCACAAAACGCAGATACATTAACGCGGCCGGATCTTAGCATAACTCCCCGGGCGTGCGAAGTCAGTAGCGTCTCCACTGACAGAGCAATGTTAAAACGGACTATAGACTCATGAACATGCCCAGAACCATCCATTTCGATGAACCAAATATTTCCATTTCACAACGCTTGCTACAAAAAGCAAAGCCAAAACACCCCCATTATTGCAGCAAATCATTTTATTACACACTACACCGTACATTTATTCACAAACATGATCAGAACGCATCAGAAACGCGTCGATAAACAAGCAAATTTACATGTCGCTAAGCAGTGTGATTACTTCCCTTGATTCACCCATATTCATTCCCGCTTGGTGCGCTGCGTTTCCGAGCGTCTTGTAACTTTATATAGCAAAAGTTCGGCATGAGCTATCTTTGTGTAACCTATAATCTTTTATGCAAGTAACGTCTGACGTAACTTTTAAAGTAGTTTCTTTAGTAGTTAGCATTGCCCATGAGGAGCTTACCTTCCCTGTAATGCATGTGGGCCCTGATCACCAGGCCAATCCTCCATTCAACCTTTGGAAACACTTCAAGCGCCTCTGTAGACATGACATAAACTATCATCTTAAATACTCATAAAACATCACATGAAAAGAGAAGGGCACATTTCTTGTTTATTGTTCATGAACCAAAAGGAGACAAAAGTATGGGATTTTTATCCATGACGTAAAATATAAAAATGCTTACCTCTGCCATAACGAGGAAGTGGATGATCGAGAAGAAACTTTTGTAAGATATTCTACACAAATCCTGGAGTTATTTCATGTCATTAATACGATCAACTCGATACTGACGTTTAGTCTGTGGATGTTTCGTTTCAAAGAAACAAAAGACGCAGAAAAGTAGACAGCGTTTCTACTGCACTGGAGGAACGAAAGAAGCAGATTGTCGCTGGGGGTCCGACGCCTGCTGTGATTATCTCAGTGTGGTTGCTAAACTGAAATGGCCTTTTAAGTGAGATATTCTTGTTATTATCTTGGCGACATGAACGCTTACGCACTCGGTCTCACTGTGTGCAGCACTGGCTGGCATGTAGACGCACTACCCAGTGCTTACTTGGAACAAACTATGCAATTAATGATCTGGACATCCTTGTACGGTGGGCATTTCAGCGAGCCACAATGACTAATGGTGAAATACAAGAAGCTTTCATTGTTGCTACGAGCTCCTCCCACTACATCCTCTGGTTTCTGGTCCACGCAGATGTAGTCGGTTCCTGCTGGGTGACCATAGTAATTCGCCATCAGATACCCTTCATACTCGCGGTGGAAACCCGGGTAGCAGGAGGTCCTGGCGGGGATCATGACGGCACTTGAACGGGTGGGACTGCGGCAGAGGGCGCAGGGAACATCATGGTCGTAGTGTTCGACGAGCAGGTTGAAAGTCTCGTACTCCGTACCGTACAGGGCAGCATAATGCAAAGGGCGGACCGATGTGGTGAATTGGGGATCCTCAGGGAGACACTGGTAGTTGGGAGCTGCTCCTGAATGATCATGATGACCTCCACCAACATACCCTGAAAAGAAAAGTGGATGGAATCCTGAAAGAATTAATTGCAAATGTTCATATCTAATGCTGTTTTTGCATTGATTATTAATAACTCAAGCTTTGTAGCAAGTGCTCAATCAAATCAGATAGTTGGAGTTTTAAAAAATATATTGAAATATTATTTTGTTTTAAATAAGGACATGATTAAAACGAGAAGCCTGGTGACTGAGAACGAGGTCACGATGACTTTGGGACAACGGAAAAACAGAAACGCTGTGCAAGATAAGGCCTCACCTTTGTAGACCAGCTCCGATTCAGGAGGACACGACGTCCGGCCCCAGCGGATGTAGGTGGCGCCTCCACCTACGTTTCGACGAGATTCACGTAAGAGGGCTGCCTGCACCTCCGTCAGTCGACGTTTCAAGTCGTTGTTGTCTCGTCTCAGCGCCAAGAGGGCAGGGGTTACTTCCTTGAGTGACATTACAGGGCTTCCTACGTCACTAGCGCCTGGAGAGAGAGGAAGAAGAAAAACATACTGAAAAACTTCAAACTGGCGTAATGAAAGCCTTGCTCCCTTTTCTTTAGTTGTCATTAACTTCTCTGGCACCACTAGCATACCAGACCTGTTTTTTGTTATTTACAAAGGCACGATTTCCAGTGCCTGGACATTCGTGTCAGAGGCTGTGTGCAGGACACGGAATCAGCCAGGCTGTCCGGAGCGAGTGACCAACACTGTGGTCAGTGGGAGACCTTGCTGTGCAAGACGAGCGGACAGGCCCAACACGCGGATTGAGAGGTCGTACAAGAGAGTAAATACAACTCGCTTGATTTGCGTGATTCATCGCAACAGAAATGGCGGCTCTCTTTCGGTGAATTTGGTGAAAAAGGAATGTGTATCCACACGCGTACGTGAGCATGCAAGTGCATGAGTGTACACGTTAACATGCTCGAGCAAAAGTAAACGTGCATGCATACGTTTACACAAAGTGCATACACAAAATCGTGCGCATGGAAACACAAAAGCTAAGGAACGCACACGCTTGCACGCATACACATGTGTTCACATAGACGTTCATGTAAGCATGTTTATGAACACTTACCCGCACGAGCGCTAATGCACACACGAATACACTCGTAAACATGCATACGCACACAGGATCGAAAGCACGCACATATATACGTATACATACAACTACACACACAAACACACACGCACACATACACGCACACACATACACGCACACACATACCGATAGTAGAAGGGAGACAACTCCTACCCGAGGCCGGACTGAGATTGATGTAGAGGAACAAGGCCAACACGAGAGTTGTCTGTCCTTGCATGGCTCCGAAACAACTGGGGGAAAAAGAGACAAGACAAAGAGTTACAAGTGCGACAAGGAAAAGGATCAAAACTCACTCCAAGCAAAGTAAAAGGCTTTACTTACAGATCTGTTTTATATGACCACCCGTAGTTTTCGTCGCATTGGCAAGCTGTATTGTCGTTTCATCGTCATAGATATCGTCATTGTATCCGTCGTCTCCGTAGTCGTCGTCGTTATCGTCGTCGTCGTCGTCACTTCTTCCAACGAGCAGTCTCTGATGTAGAGGAATTGCTCACAGCACACGGAAGGTAGCTAGAGTCAGGCTGTTCCAATGCTTTTGTTTGACAAAGGCGATCTTCACACGACTCCTCAATTCCTTCCAGATGCGCGCATGCAGGAAGCGATTCCGGTGACGAGACTCACAGGAGCGGACCAGCTGCTGCAAAGGCTTTGTGCCCCAAGGACTGGTGGACAGCAGCTTGAGGACTCCAGTGAGGAAGGGAGGCAGAGCGCTAAGCTGTTCCCTGTCTGCGTGGTGGGGAAATGTAGTGTAGGTAGTGCACTGTAGAGCAGCATACACAAATATAATAAGATTTTAAGAGGCCATTCGAAAGTATTTCTGTCTCCAACTATATGAAAGTGTGGAGATAAAAGCAATGGTACAGTTGACGTAAAGTACTTCCTACTGGCACATGTGTATTGTGAAGGATCTAGAATGTACCAGAATATCCTAGGGCGATCTAGCTGATAAGGTCAGTCTATGTGTGTGTATTGTGAAGGACCTAGAATGTGCCGGAATATCCTAGGGCGATCTAGCTGATTAGGTCAGTCTCTGCACCCTGGTAGTCGTTTAGTTACATAACGTAGTCAGGGTAAATTTGTCTTGGCTGTGTCTCACGACGCCATTCGCGATGCTTTGGAACAGTCGAGTAGGATGTACTCTGTTCTCAAGGATTCTAGAAGCCTGTAAGAAAGTATCTAAGGCGCGGCGGGGAGACAACGCACAAGACGGAGGAAGGCGAGAGCCCAAGAGATAAGCCAGTGCGAAAAGTCCTCCATAAGAAGTGATTGAGTCCTCTGCAGTGAGAGCATGGACAAAACCCGTGAGGAGAGAACGCACGACCTTGGCATGAAGACACATGTAAGAGCCCGGATAATAGCGATTGTGTCCCTCAATAATCCAGTCTTGAGAATGAACTTGTTATGGTAATGCTGATTACTGATTTTCGTTGCAGTGTATCGACCAGTGCATGAATATTTTTTTCTTCCGAAAACGACCACTGGATGTTGTAAACTTCAACTTCCCGGAGCAAGCTAGGATAACCCCAGCACAAACAAGACTTATCGAAAGGAGACAAGTTGCAACATGTGTGTGCGCACATGTACGCGCTTTACTGTGAGATCACGCCAGCAGGCGTGAGGGGGGAGGTTGGGACGGGGGGAGGGGAGGAGCGATGACGTAGATGATAATGCTGCAACATAGTTTATACCGTTCTTTAATGCTTACCTGTCTTCGTCAGTGGAGGAGGGGAGTTGTCTGGGCGGTCTTCTTCTCCTTCTCTACGTCTCTTCGCTTCTCAGCGTCCTCTTATAGGAGACAGCCACTCCGCTACGTCAGGCCTATGACGTCACCCCAGTATCCGCTTTGGGTGTTATACAGGGGACAGACGTGGAGGTGTGGAGGGGGAGGGGGGTGGAGTAAAGGGGAGGGGGGAACGAAAGGTCAAGGTTGTGGTGGGATGGACAGGTGCGTAGAGAACAGACTAAGCAAGACGCTGCGAGAGAGAGAGAGAGAGAGAGAGAGAGAGAGAGAGAGAGAGAGAGAGAGAGAGAGAGAGAGAGAGAGAGAGAGAGAGAGAGAGAGAGAGAGAGAGAGAGGCAGACAGACAGACACACACACACACACACACACACACACGCACACACACACACACACACACACACACACACACACACACACACACACGCACGCACACACACAGATATTGGCACACATATATACACGCGGACAGACACACACAGATGCTCGCTAGTACAGACGTACGCACAGACACACGGACGGACACACGGACATGCGCACATACATACAGACAAGCACACGGGTAGAAACACGGACAGACACACAGATACAGACAGACACACGGACAGACACACGGACAGGCACAGAGAGAGAGACACGTGACCACTGAACAGGTGTCCTGATTCGAAGACAGGATTATCTGCCCTGGACGTTGCTATGGCAACAGTAATACGCAGTGGGGGAAAACACAATGAAAGGACATTCATGTCACGGGGGAAAATCTGACCTTTCCAGTCAACACTGCAAAAATTATGTCTCTGAAAAATATGTTTGCATTCCTGATGATAAGTCGCAGAATTTGCAAACGCTTTAGCCTGGTCTGCGGAGTTTTTCCAGTGATACAGCAACAAACAGCATCGAGGTACTTAATTTTATTTCTTTTATTTCTTTTTTTTACTCGCCCCTCGGGCTAGCGGGCGAATGGTTTGAAAAATGTTTAAAACGAAACGTGTCTCATATGGCTTGCCTGTGGAAAAAACTTCGCCAGTTTATTCCAGTGCTGAGTGTCCTACCCACTTCATGCTCTGAGCGCCCCACTGGCCTACTTCACCCCTGCAGTGACAGAGTCCGTCATGCGAAACTTTGGAAGGGTAACTAGAAAGTTATATTCCCAGGTGCAAAACCCTCTCGCTGTTGACACCTGGGACACCTCCACAGCTGCACGGGCGTCGAAAACCCGGATCTCTCTGGGCTTCAGCAGTCAGGTTGTCCAGCTTTCAGTCGAGATGGTCTGAGTGCGCAGTTAACAAAAATGTGACCTGATGCAGCAACAGATACTTAATGTCGGATCTCAAATGCTGTGTTATTAGTTTAATGTAAAATTAATTTCAAAAACTGAAAAAGGGAAACAACTTTAAACTGGTGCAAGGTTGATGGGAATCGGACAATCCAAAATGAAGTTGTAGCAGATTGTGGTCAACTATCTGCGAATCAGCCATTTTGAGTTAACAGCTGTTGAAGTTGACAGAGGTAGTAAAGGTAAATAGTTCTCAAAACCGCGGATCAAATATGTTGTACAAAGTTATTCTACAACAGGATCAGATACGATGTACAAAGTTATTCTACCCCAGGGTTAAGTATGATTGGGCAGAGGAACTCTCTAGAAATGACCGACCATTTTAGAATTGTTTACGTTGCACCAGTTGCACTTAAGTAGGTAGCTAGATAGTTAGGCAGGAAGGTAGGCAGGCAAGCAGGCAGGCAGGCAGGCAGGCAAGAAAGCAGACAGACAGGCAGGCAGGCAGACTGGCAAGCAGGTAGGTAGGCAGGCAGACAAGCAGGCAGGTAGGCATACAGGCAGGCATGCACACAGGCAGGCATATATGTAAGCAGGCAGGCAGGCAGACAGGCAGATAGGTAAGCAGACAGACAGGCAGACATGCAGGCAGGCAGGCTTGGCAGATAGGTAGGTTGTGATGATTATTGTTTGACGACGACGAGAAGGAGCAGCAGGAGCAAAAGGATGAAGAGGAGCAAAAGGAAGAAGTGGAGGTGGAGGACGCGAAGAAGGAGGAGGCGAAGGAAGAGGAGGAGGAGGCGAAGGAAGAGGAGGAGGAAGAGGAGGAGGAGGAGGAGGAGGAGGAGGAGGAGGAGGAGGAGGAGGGAGGAGGAGGAGGAGGAGGAGGAGGAGGAGGAGCGAGGAGGAGGAGGAGGAGAGGAGGAGGAGAGGAGGAGGAGGAGGAGAGGAGGAGAGAGAGGAGGAGGGAGGAGGAGGAGGAGGAGGAGGAGGAGGAGGAGGAGGAGGAGGGGGAGGAGGAGGATGGAGGAGGAGGAGGGAGGGGAGGGGGAGCGGGAGAGGAGGAGGAGGAGGAGGAGGAGGAGGAGGAGGAGGAGAGGAGGAGGAGGAGGAGGAGGAGGAGGAGGAGGAGGAGGAGGAGGAGGAGGAGGAGGAGGAGGAGGAGGAGGAGGAGGAGGAGGAGGAGGAGGAGGAGGAGGAGGAGGAGGAGGAGGAGGAGGAGGAGGAGGAGGAGGAGGAGGAGGAGGAGCCAGTTAGCCAGTGTATTCTGGTGCTGAGAAACCCATCCACCCCATGCTCTCAACTCCCCTCTGGCCTATTTCATCCCTGCAGTGACCGAGTCCAGTCAAGAGAAACTTTGGAAGGATCGGGTAACTAGAAAGTTATATTCCCAGGTGCAAAACCCTCTCGCTGTTGACACCTGGGACACCTCCACAGCTGCACGGGCGTCGAAAACCCGGATCTCTCTGGGCTTCAGCAGTCAGGTTGTCCAGCTTTCTGTCGAGATGGTCTGAGTGCGCAGTTAACAAAAATGTGACCTGATGCAGCAACAGATACTTAATGTCGGATTTCAAAATGTTGAATTATTAGTATCACGTAAAATTATTTTTCAGAAAAATGAAAAAGGAAGAAAACTTTAAACTGGTGCAAGATTAATGGGAATTGGACAATTCAAAATGATGTAGCAGATTGTAGTCAGCTATCTGGGAATCAGTCATTTTGAGTTAACAGCTGTTGAAGTTGACAGAGGTAGTAAGGGTAAACAGTCCTTAACAACGCGGATCAAAATGTTTGATACTAATGCTGATGGAAGGGTGTTCAGGGTGCCGAGAATATTGGGGTGTGATGCCTTGCTTCACAAGACCCTGTGGTATGGAAGGAGTTTTATCCGCTGCTAAAATGTCTCAACTCGCCACAGATTTTGTTTTCATTTGGTCATGTTTTTCAGTGACGTGCAGCACTACATACTTTTATTACCCGGAAAAGATGTAACTGGTCACGTTTGTAGACTTTCTGTGGATTGAATACACCGCTGATGATACCTGTTGGTGTTGGTCAATGGGATGGCTGGATTACTTTGGACTGAATCAAGGCGGCGTTTTTATACAGATGTCTCTGAGGTGTGAAAATGGTAGCGGTCTACATCTGTGTTGTGGCATAAGCACTCTGCCAAATGCACAGATTGTGAAGCACTTGTTGAAGAATGCTTGACCAAGCATTCCATTTGCACTAGAATTCCGAACATTAATCTTCGGATCAAATACGTTGTACAAAGTTATTCTACAACAGGATTGAATATGAGTGGGCAGAACAAGTCTAGAAATAACTGACAATTTTAAAATCACTTGCTATGCATACGTTGCACGTAAGTAGGTAGATAAGCAGGCAAGTAGGCAGACAAGCAGGCAGTCGAGCAGGCAGGCATGCAGGTAGGCAGGTAGGTAGGCAGGCAGGCAGGCAGGCAGGCAGGCAGACAGTCAGGCAGGTATGCAGGCAGACAGGCAGGCAGGCAGGCGAGCAGGCAGGCAGACAGGCAGGCAGGCAGGCAGGCAGGCGAGCAGGCAGGCAGGCAAGCAGGCAGGCAAGCAGGCAGGCAAGCAGGCAGGCAGGCAGGCAGGTAGGCAGGTAGGCAGGCAAGCAGGGAGGCAGGCAAGCAAGCAGCCAAGCAGGCAGGCAGGCAGGCAGGCAGGCAAGCAGGCAGGCAGGCAAGCAGGCAGGCAGGCAGGCAGGCAAGTGTCACAAGCGCGGCTGTCAGTGCGCTGGGCGCAATTCTCGTTCTGAATGTTAATTTTTGATTACGTTAGTGAAATTGTGATTTCTCGTGCCACACGAGTTTTTTGGTGCTGAGTTGGCATAAATTTTGTAATAAAACCTGCAAGGGTTCGATGACTCGGGTCTCCCCATCACTTCTTGTTGAAGGACAGCCTGGTGTTGTGCTGTCGGGGAGCGGGGCGATGTTGTGCTGTCGGGGAGCGGGGCGATGTTGTGCTGTCGGGGAGCGGGGCGGTGTTGTGCTGTCGGGGAGCGGGGCGGTGTTGTGCTGTCGGGGAGCGGGGCGGTGTTGTGCTGTCGGGGAGCGGGGCGGTGTTGTGCTGTCGGGGAGCGGGGCGATGTTGTGCTGTCGGGGAGCGGGGCGATGTTGTGCTGTCGGGGAGCGGGGCGGTGTTGTGCTGTCGGGGAGCGGGGCGATGTTGTGCTGTCGGGGAGCGGGGCGGTGTTGTGCTGTCGGGGAGCGGGGCGGTGTTGTGCTGTCGGGGAGCGGGGCGATGTTGTGCTGTCGGGGAGCGGGGCGATGTTGTGCACCCAAGCACAGGTCTTGATCGATGACCGACGCACTAGCTTGTCGATAGATTTAACTGACATGTCGATATCTTCGGAACTCATCAAAGGCTTTAGAGTCTTCTGTCTCATCGAGCGATATAGAATGCCCTATCCCGTCATGACGTATGGACGCCTCGGACTGTATGGATCCAATCGACCAGCTTTGTGAAGTCGCCACGTGCAAAACTTGCAAACGAAATCGTTACTGGAATTGTTTCGTTTTCAATGCTTTGAAATCGATAAGTGTTTGTCATTTCCTCCGCAAGTGTCGATCTGGTGAAAGTGATCGTTCCACAACTGTCTTCGCGCCGCTCAAAGTTCTTTGTTCTTTTGAAAAAGGTTATTTTAACACGATCTTCTTCAGCGTGGTCGATCTATTAAACAAACGCATATTCTCGAGCACAGGATCAATGCTGTTCTTATTCAGAAACACTTCAAGTCTGTTGGAAAGCTTTTCTTCTTCAAATGTCGATCTGTATAATATGAATGTGATGTGCTTTGCAAGTTTTCCTAGTTTGATTTTCGGTGATCATTTGGGTTTGAAATAACTCCTCAAAGAGAATGAAGGATTGAGATGAGTTGGGAAATGGTCTCCTATGGTTGAAAAAAAATTCCGAGGAGATGGAAATCATTGTGTGGCGTGTTTGTAAAATTGGCATGCTTTTGTTCTATCAGCAGCATTTAAAGTGGAGTTTTATCATGAAGCCTAAGGAAATATTAGTGAAACAAACTGAAATCTAGCAACAAAATAGACCGTAAGAGACACGAACCTGTGATCATGGAACCTAAAGATTCGTTCTAATAGTTGAGCCGGTGAGTTCCCTATACGTGCTGTGTCACATTTCTTTTTGAATAAGAGAAAATATATCCAGCACTCTGAGAGCACAAACCTCCACCAAGGACGCCACAATTTCTCCTCCATGACCTGTGTAGTTCAGTTCATTTTAACGTCTGCTAGAGGTCTTAGAGTGCGGAACGCATACGCCGGCGTCATCAATAGTTTGACGTCATCAATTTCGTGATGCGTGATAATATTT
>JAWQFJ010005423.1:0-15000 GCA_034096865.1 Theodoxus fluviatilis
GGACAACAAGGGGCAACAAGGGACAACAAGAGACAGCAAGGGGCAACAAGAGACAGCAAGAGACAGCAAGGGGCAGCAAGGGACAGCAAGGGGCTGCAAGGGGCAGCAAGGGACAGCAAGGGGCAGCAAGGGGCAACAAGGGGCAGCAAGGGGCAACAAGGGGCAGCAAGGGACAGCAAGGGACAGCAAGGGGCAACAAGAGACTGCAAGGGGCAACAAGAGGCAGCAAGGGGCAACAAGGGGCAACAAGGGACAGCAAGGGACAGCAAGGGACAGCAAGGGACAACAAGAGACAGCAAGGGGCAACAAGAGACTGCAAGGGGCAACAAGAGGCAGCAAGGGGCAACAAGGGGCAGCAAGGGGCAGCAAGGGGCAGCAAGGGGCAGCAAGGGACAGCAAGAGACAACAAGGGACAGCAAGGGGCAACAAGGGGCAACAAGAGACAGCAAGGGGCAACAAGGGGCAACAAGAGACAGCAAGGGGCAACAAGGGGCAACAAGGGACAGCAAGGGGCAACAAGAGGCAGCAAGGGGCAACAAGGGGCAACAAGAGACAGCAAGGGGCAACAAGGGGCAACAAGGGACAGCAAGGGGCAACAAGAGGCAGCAAGGGGCAACAAGGGGCAACAAGAGACAGCAAGGGGCAACAAGAGACTGCAAGGGGCAACAAGAGGCAGCAAGGGGCAACAAGGGGCAGCAAGGGGCAGCAAGGGGCAGCAAGGGGCAGCAAGGGACAGCAAGGGGCAGCAAGAGACAGCAAGGGACAGCAAGGGACTGCAAGGGGCATCAAATTAACTCGTTTAAATGTCTAGGGGAAGAACCAAAGCACGCACCTTCATTCCTCCATTCACACGCTAGATGGTAATTGTCTAAATGAAGTAATGGCAAAAACGGTATCAATTCAAAGGAAGTAGTTTAATTTTCATGAATGCATTTACCAGTGAATGGTGACTGAGCGACAAACGCTACAATAAATGCATAGAATGCAAGTAGAAAACAATCAATTCAGTTCAGCAATTTGAAGCGAGACAAGTAAAAAGAAAACAATGAAAAGAAAGATGTCTGCCCGAGCCGAGGTAATTAACTAAATGTACTTATCTGACCCTTTCGATGAAAAACGTGCAGGTGGAGAAGCACGGACCTAAACCCCACGCTCACCGCGTTAGCACCGGGGTTGGAATTGGGGGGAGGGGGTCTGAGTGCACCGACATTGCAGCCGGTGACCCTGGAGGGAAATCACCACAGTCGATGAAACAGCTGAAACTTGGCATTCTTTCATTCTCTCTCTCTCTCTGGCATTCCTTCTTCTTCTGCGTCGTGTCGAGGGAACTGGCTCCTACGTCTTCTTCTTCTTCTTCCTCGGAAAGGAGTCGGTCTGCTCTCCAACAAGACAGGCCACCACACTTTAGCAAAGCAGGCAAGCTGGCTGGCAGGCAAGCTGGCTGTTCAACATTCCACCACCCCCTGGCAGAGGGGTTCGCTTCCAACTGGCTCCGGGCCGGCTGAGGTTTCTTACTATTCCCATTCTACGTTTCTCTATATGGCCACCGCCAAGTATAAACCTAACAAGCAGGGCGCCAGCATCTTCACGGACACTGCTTTTGCTGAAAATAAATGTTATGACGCCTCGAGCATCCGGCGACACTTGTTTAAATAACTTCGCTGACGTCACCAAGTCCAGCCAGTCCAATCACTACTGTCCATCCCACCCCACTCTGACTGGTCAATTCACAAGTTGAAATTCACTGGTTGGTCAGCGCTAAAACGCCAGTGAAGTCCACTACACTGGTAACGCTTTCAAGTTATTCACATGCACAGGGGTCAATTCTGTACTGACACCGGCTCAGGGCAATGAAAAAACCTCTAAGGCTACGGCTCAGCAGACGCATAGTAAACATTTCTAATAATACTAATAACCACAAGGCATGAAAAAACGTTGTCTCGCCACACCTCCCTACCACAATGAGAAAAATGTTATAGACATGACATTTTTCACAAGTCACAATTCAAACAGTCAAAACTCTCAAACAACAGGGGACCCCGGGTTACGTGGTCTATACTAAACTCAAAAACCATCGCACCACACAACCACCTGACCATCACACTGGCCCACAAAACTCTCACACTCCACCCATCACATTCTTCTCTGCACAGCACACTCCAATAAACAGCCAAACACATCAAATCTTTCTCATTCCCACACCCTCCAACTCCACACCAGTCTTCCCACAAGACTCAATTCCTTCCTCTCCCACATCCTCCAACTCCACACCAGTCTTCCCACAAGACTCAATTCCTTCCTCTCCCACATCCTCCAACTCCACACCAGTCTTCCCACAAGACTCAATTCCTTCCTCTCCCACATCCTCCAACTCCACACCAGTCTTCCCACAAGTCTCAACTCCTTCCTCTCCCACATCCTCCAACTCCACACCAGTCTTCCCACAAGACTCATGTTCAACTTCCGCACACTTCCTCTTCCGCCGGGTGGAACACATCAACACCCCACTCTCAGCCTCATTCTTCTTCACACCTCCGAGCACTAAGGGCTCACAAGGGAGAACTCCATTCCCTTCCTCCTCACACTGACTCTCCTCAGTCAGGCCTACGAGCGCTACAGGCTCTCTCGTCTCACACGAGACACACACAGTCTCCTCAGGAGCAACAACCTTCTCACACCGACTCTCCTCAGCAACAACAACCTCCTCAGCAACAACAACCTCCTCACACTGACTCTCCTCAGCAACAACCTCCTCACACCGACTCTCCTCAGCAACAACCTCCTCAGCAACAACAACCTCCTCAGCAACAACAACCTCCTCAGCAACAACAGCCTCCTCACAAGCAACAACAACCTCCTCACACCGACTCGCACCGCCAATGCCAGACAACACAACTCTCTCCCCAATGCTGGACATTCCACAACCTTCAACAGCATCACTCCGCACCAGCAAAACCTCCGCACCGACACCACGCAACACAGTGTCACACCGCCCTCGAGGAGACACACACGGAACGAAACATTCCTCAACTCTCTCTCTCTCCTGCCTCCTCTCTCTCTCTAACTTCCGCTCTGCCTCCCATTTCTCCCTTCTCTTCACAGTCTCCTTCCGCATCGCTTCTCTCCATTCCCTGTCTCTTCTCTCTAAACTTGCGTACTTCTCCCTCAGTTTCCTGTCTAACTCCTCCCCTCTGAATCTGCAGAACCTCCATTGCAACTCATATTCAGTAGCCCCCTCGCCTGCACTCAACCCAAACTTCTCAAACAACAACTCCAATCCCGCCTTATCTAATGAATAAATCAAGGCAATGGTTGGAAATTCTGCTTCTTCCCCCATTGTAAAGATTTGCTAGCTTCACACACTACTGAACTCAGCAAAAACTTCAAACAGCAGTAAGCCAACACAAGGTCACACAGTGCAGCAAGGCATGAGAGCAACAAGGTGAATCAAAAACAGAAATGGCAGGTCAGGTCATATCACTCTCGCTCAAGGCACAGACACTCCAAATTTAACTGTGAAACATGAATTCAGATTTACTTTACTTTTGCATTTAATTCAAATTATCCCGCGACGAAAGACCCCCAAATGTGACGTACTTGTTCTTTGATCAAATTAACTCGTTTAAATGTCTAGGGGAAGAACCAAAGCACGCACCTTCATTCCTCCATTCACACGCTAGATGGTAATTGTCTAAATGAAGTAATGGCAAAAACGGTATCAATTCAAAGGAAGTAGTTTAATTTTCATGAATGCATTTACCAGTGAATGGTGACTGAGCGACAAACGCTACAATAAATGCATAGAATGCAAGTAGAAAACAATCAATTCAGTTCAGCAATTTGAAGCGAGACAAGTAAAAAGAAAACAATGAAAAGAAAGATGTCTGCCCGAGCCGAGGTAATTAACTAAATGTACTTATCTGACCCTTTCGATGAAAAACGTGCAGGTGGAGAAGCACGGACCTAAACCCCACGCTCACCGCGTTAGCACCGGGGTTGGAATTGGGGGGGAAGGGGGTCTGAGTGCACCGACATTGCAGCCGGTGACCCTGGAGGGAAATCACCACAGTCGATGAAACAGCTGAAACTTGGCATTCTTTCCTTCTCTCTCTCTCTCTCCACAACGACGGAAATGGTCGCACTTGACACTCTTTCCTTCTCCTTCCACAACGACGGAAATGGTCGCACTTGACACTCTTTCCTTCTCCTTCCACAACGACGGAAATGGTCGCACTTGACACTCTTTCCTTCTTCATTCCTACATGGCCACTGCCAATGGAAGAAACACCAAGCAGGGCGCCGATGTCGCTGCTTCACTAAAATAAATGATATGACGCCTCGAGCATCCGGCGACACTTGTTTAAATAACTTCGCTGACGTCACCAAGTCCAGCCAGTCCAATCACTACTGTCCATCCCACCCCACTCTGACTGGTCAATTCACAAGTTGAAATTCACTGGTTGGTCAGCGCTAAAACGCCAGTGAAGTCCACTACACTGGTAACGCTTTCAAGTTATTCACATGCACAGGGGTCAATTCTGTACTGACACCGGCTCAGGGCAATGAAAAAACCTCTAAGGCTACGGCTCAGCAGACGCATAGTAAACATTTCTAATAATACTAATAACCACAAGGCATGAAAAAACGTTGTCTCGCCACAGTATTGCACTGGCACGCCTGCAAGCATAACCAACACGGTCTGGGTATTGCACTGGCACGCCTGCAAGCATAACCAACACGGTCTGGGTATTGCACTGGCACGCCTGCAAGCATAACCAACACGGTCTGGGTATTGCACTGGCACGCCTGCAAGCATAACCAACACGGTCTGTGTATTGCACTGGCACGCCTGCAAGCATAACCAACACGGTCTGTGTATTGCACTGGCACGCCTGCAAGCATAACCAACACGGTCTGTGTATTGCACTGGCACGCCTGCAAGCATAACCAACACGGTCTGTGTATTGCCCCGGCACGCCTGCAAGCATAACCAACACGGTCTGTGTATTGCACTGGCACGCCTGCAAGCATAACCAACACGGTCTGTGTATTGCACTGGCACGCCTGCAAGCATAACCAACACGGTCTGTGTATTGCACTGGCACGCCTGCAAGCATAACCAACACGGTCTGTGTATTGCACTGGCACGCCTGCAAGCATAACCAACACGGTCTGTGTATTGCACTGGCACGCCTGCAAGCATAACCAACACGGTCTGTGTATTGCACTGGCACGCCTGCAAGCATAACCAACACGGTCTGTGTATTGCACTGGCACGCCTGCAAGCATAACCAACACGGTCTGTGTATTGCACTGGCACGCCTGCAAGCATATCCAACACGGTCTGGGTATTGCCCTGGCACTCGAGGACTACTACGTTTTGTCAGCGGGAGAACACCCAAAGATGGAAGTGTTATACCCTGGCCGAGTGGATACAGTTGAATGATGTGAAGGTAAATTGTATTCCTTTTGTTAACCGACATTTTGGATGAATGAATTTTATCCAAACCAGAGGAATGTATTAAACAGAATCTGAAGGAGTGAATTCAGGATATTAATTAATCATTCAACGAAATAATCAGAGGTAAACGTAACCCACACCACGAGGGACTAATGGTCAGTTTAGAACAATGGCCTACCGTATTCGACTCAGGACCAAGAGAGAGGGTTGGGGGTGAACAATTGTGCTGTTGCATGCACCCTTATCTCTACACACACCCCACCCCCCTCGTCCCCTGCTCCTTGCTTCAAACTACAATCACTCAAGCTACGGTAACTACTTGTAGTTTCTTCCATCACAGCTGTATCTCATGGGATACATTAGAGTAAAAAAGAGCAGGACTACGAGTCCCTTTAAAACTGAAGCAAAATTTTAATTATAAAAGGAATATTGGCAACAAAGAAAAAATGTTGAAAATCACTTTCACAAACATCTCATCATGCTCCTGTGTGCCTCTGCCAGTACCTAGAGGGGAATTCCAGACGAGAACTCTGTGCCACTCACCGAAGCTGTAGTATGTGCACATCAGACGCGGACTCCCTGTGCCACTCACCGAAGCTGTAGTATGTGCACATCAGACGCGGACTCCCTGTGCCACTCACCGAAGCTGTAGTCTGTGCACATCAGGCGAGGACTCCCTAAGCCACTCACCGAAGCTGTAGTCTGTGCACATCAGACGCGTGAGGGAGAAGGCGGCGCTGCGACTTGGGGGACCAGAACCATCTCCCGGAAGTCCATCCAGAGTGATGCACACCTGGCACACGGGAAGCTGGGCGTTTGTTCTGCAGAACACAGCCAAGCAAATATGTGTCAGTGACTCAACAAGATGTAAAACAGAGATACTCATCATAATCTTTCTTCATTTTTGTCACTGTCATGACATTTTGTCGGGAATTTCTTTCCCGGTGGCCGCTGAGCAGCGCCGAGTGACCGGTTTTACTCCTAGGCAGGAGAGGCAATGTGGGTGAAGCACCGTGCCGAAGGATGCACCTCTGGGATCTGTGCAGCCTCGAAGACCGCACCTTTCAGCTGCAAGCGACTGCAAGTCAAACGCTATGTCTGCCCGGCCACAGAACCCCACAGAGCTAGTTTAGCCATTGCTCTTGTTGTCGCTGTGCCTGCTCTTTCTTATTCAAACGCAGAAGGAAAAAAAATGCAAGGATTAAAAAAAAAACATTAAGTGCCATCGAATTTGATGTATCACAATGTATCGTAACGTTGTGAAAGAAAATTCTGCGAACGTTCCAGAAAAGTGTGATGGCACAGACGTGTTTTCAGCGGTGGAGGTTAAATGAGGACGACTTTGGTGAGGACACGTGGACACTGGTCAAACAGGCATGGGTGGACGGCCTCGGGGAAAGGTCATTATGCAGATTACCTGATGGCGCCTCCCTCTCTGCGCTTGATGTTGTCCTCGTTGTCACAGTTGCACGGCTTGTTATTCTCGCACATTCCCGCCACGCCGCACGCACACTGCGCTTGGTTCTCACTTCCGGCCCAACCTGTCACGTGGGGAAAAAATGAAGACTTCATGCTGTATTATCGCTCCAGTAATTTAGAAGCAGCTTTGTAGCGGTCAAAATAGTTTCCCGGTGAAAACAGTTTCCGGAAGTCATCGCAGAGTTATCTGCTCGGCTCTCTCTTTATGCGATTTACCGCTCCTGCACGTGTTCTTCGCATGGAATATATCCCGACAAACGACGCATTAGTTGCTTTACGAATTTTTGTGTTTTTGGTGCATCTGTGTAGTTTAACACATAATGTAGCGTTCAAAAAAGTTTTTCCCCGTGCAAAGCCGTCTCGCCTGCCGGAAATAATACGGGAGTCACCTCCCTGTAGTCTATTTTTAGTCTGGTTTTATAAAACGCGACCGCTGACTGACTTGGCACGCCCGGGGAGTTATGCTAAGATCCGGCCGCGTTAATATATCTGCGTTTTGTGACAAACGTCTTGCTCGGCGGTACTGTACTCCATGCACCTTAACGGCCCGCGTGATTCGGGTGTAATCTTAAGCTAAACGATGTTCCGAATGTTTCCGACTTCGACCATTTCAGCAGCGCTAATAAACGTCGTTTAGCTTAAGATTACATCCGAATCACGCGGACCGTTAAGGTGCATGGTGTACAGTACCGCCGAGCAAGACGTTTGTCACAAAACGCAGATATATTTACGCGGCCGGATCTTAGCATAACTCCCCGGGCGTGCGAAGTCAGTCAGGCGGAGTGGCGGGTGCCGTCTCTTTTTAGAGTTGAATTCTCAGCACGTCCCGAGCAGATAACTCTGCGATGACTTCCGGAAACTGTTTTCACCGGGAAACTATTTTGACCGCTACAAGCTTACATGTTTTAGTCCCTTTACTGAGGTATTTCTCAAATCCTCTGTTAGTGTCCATCTCCCTCTTTCTTGTTTTGAGTCTACCTCCCCCCCTCCCGTCTTCCATCCCATGTGTGTGTGTGTGTGTGTGTGTGTGTGTGTGTGTGTGTGTGTGTGTGTGTGTGTGTGTGTGTGTGTGTGTGTGTGTTTGTGTGTGCGTGTGTATGCCTGTCTGTTTATTCGTCCGTCCATTTTTCTCTCAGTCTCTATCCTTTTCTCTTTTTTATCTCTCTATTTCTCTCTCTTTCTCTCTCTTTCTCTCTCTTTCTCTCTATCTCTTTCTCTCTCTTTCTCTCTCTCTCTCTCTCTGGGTCTCTCTCTCTATCTCTTTATTTCTCTCTATTTCTCTCTCTCTCTCTCTCTCTCTCTCTCTCTCTCTCCAGAACAGACCTTTCTGGGTGACGCCGGCGCACGTGGTGTAGTTGACGTGGTTGGTGATGGGGGCGTTCAGGCAGTCCAGGGTCAAAGACTGAGAGCATACCCTTGAGTTCTTCACCAGGGCCTGCAATGTACAGCATCGACACGTGACCAGCGACTGATTGACAGGTGACTCCATCACTCCGCGGCTGCGACAGGGATGCTAGCTCTCGCCGAGCAAATCCTTTACCTGGTTATCGTGATGAGCATGTTTGCCCCAATAGAAAGTGACTTCCACTTTTTGTGTTGGTACATATATGAACATATATCTTGCACGTTTTCCACTCCATCAGAAGAACTATGTGGTGAGAGGATGGGTTTGTAGCACGGACTTTGTTGTATTGGGACTGACATAAGGTATGGATACATATGAACAGAAATAATAATGCATTACTGACTCTACTGGAGCAGGCCCCGAAAGCCCAGGTCTCAGTGGTACCGGCTGATGAGGGTGGCATCGAGCAACTCTAGATGTGTGTCACTCTTGTCTTGCACTGCATTATACTGCGTGACAAATATTGCATTACTTCGAAATGAAGTTCATCAACGTTTACATTCTCTTCTATAACTATGGGCAAATACATTTGTATTGATTATATTTGCTTCAGCATCTGCACACGCGTCTAAATCTTCATGAACACCGTATTTAAAAAAGGCGGGACTCACAGTCACTTGAGCTGAGGTGATGGGGTTTCCTGCGCTGTCCTTGTAACTGATGTCGTAGCACTGAGAGATCGGGTCCACGCCATTTTGTGGGGAAGGTCCGGCAGGAAGTTGTGCTGTCAATAAACAGCAGCTGTGCAGCACGACTGGCGTGATTTGCACACGCAATGCACGTGCAAACATGCAAAGGCACTAAAACGTGCAGTGCATGCAACGAGCGCACACAATACGGTGCACGTTCCGAGGACAAA
Source organism: Theodoxus fluviatilis (assembly GCA_034096865.1). NCBI lineage: Eukaryota > Metazoa > Mollusca > Gastropoda > Cycloneritida > Neritidae > Theodoxus > Theodoxus fluviatilis. The sequence continues at coordinate 9,205 of JAWQFJ010005423.1, forward strand.
TAGAAAACGGATAGGCATACATACATCCACACAAATATCACCCATCATACCAACACCAGCCTGTACGCTCAATGACATCAAAGAGCAGATTGGTACGCTTGCACTGGGACGCACACCAGCCTGTACGCTCAATGACACCAAACAGCTGATTGGTACACTTGCACTGGGAAAACAAGGGGATCGACAGTAAATATTTACACGCGTACGTTGGTTTGACCAGCAGACGAGTACACACGCAACAGCACGCACAAGTGCCAAAATGACAAAGTGATGTCATTCACACGTGTTGAAGAGCCGAATAGGTAAACAAATATCATTTATCGCTCCCCCTCTCCCCCTCTCTCATTCTCTCCCACCCCCTCTCTCTCTCTCTCTCTCTCTCTCTCTCTCTAACTCCCACCCCCCACCCTCTCTCTCTCTCTCTCTCTCTCTCTCTCTCTCTCTCTCTCGCTCTCTCTCTCTCTCTCTCCATCTCTCTCCATCTCTCTCTTTCAAGCACGCGGTAATGAGCAGAAAAAGGATACACTATTTGCTAATATCCATGTGTCAAACAATGGCTTAAAATAAAATTACACTAGTTAGTTGTTGTCAAATGTCATTGTTTGAGAAAAGGCGTTGACGATGCTGTGCACATGAGGCACGTAAATTTGTGTCTGCATAATGTCATGTGCCACTTGCCGTCAAACATTAACAGCTGCCTCACTGAAGCAACATATCAACCAGCTTCTTCTACTTGCATAGTATTTCAAAGATCTACTATTTTCCTCTTAGAAGTTAACACCTTCATTTCTATAGTCATCGATTGAGACTAACATGTTTGTTTTTTACATTCAAGCAAAGATTATAGGTTACACAAAGATAGCTCATTAGCTCATTGTTGTGAGGATCGAGACACGTTGCGCCCCAAGCGGCTAGAACTACGGGGAAGTAATCACAACGCTTAGAGACATGTAAAAGTGCTTGTTTGTCGACGCGTTTCTGATGCGTTCCGATCATGTTTGTGAATACATTTACGGTGTAATGTGTAATAAAATGATTTGCTGCAATAATGGGGGTGTTTTGGCTTTGTTTTTTGTAGCAGGCGTTGTGAAATCGAAATATTTGGTTCATCGAAATGGATGGTTCTGCGCATGCGCGTGAGCCTATAGTCCGTTTAAACATTGCTCTGTCAGTGGAGACGCTACTGACTTCGCACGCCCGGGGAGTTATGCCAAAGATCCGGCCGCGTTAAAGCATGCAAAAATATTAATTAGATTAAAAACTAATACAAAATAGTCATATTAGACTGTTTTAACGTATACTTTCTGCACAAAACCCACAGAAGATAAGTAAACAAACCTCACCGTATGTACCTAGATGGCTAGCAGACGAATAATCTTTGTCTCCACTGACAGAGCAATGTTGAAACGGACTATAGGCTCACATTTCGATGAAGCAAATATTTCGATTTCACAACGCCTGCTACAAAAAACAAAGCCAAAACACCCCCATTATTGCAGCAAATCATTTTATTACACATTACACCGTAAATGTATTCACAAACATGATCGGAACGCATCAGAAACGCGTCGACAAACAAACACTTTTACATGTCTCTAAGCGTTGTGATTACTTCCCCATAGTTCTAGCCGCTTGGGGCGCTGCGTTTCCGAGCGTCTTGTAACTTTATATAGCAAAAGATCGGCATGAGCTATCTTTGTGTAACCTATAATCTTTGATTCAAGGAACATTGTCAGCACCGCTTTCTCAGAGACCTCATCAATATTTTTTTTCAAACCAAACAATGGATTTTTACGGCTTATCAGACATTGTAGGCTTTGTAAAACCATGGATCATGAAAACCACAGTTTGTCAGAGTGGGATCTAGTCAAGTCTCAACTTCCCTAGTTCATCTTTTGCGAATCATCCAGGGTCACGCTGTGGGTCGATTCTTACCTTGCAACCTACAGGGGTCCTTTTATTTACAGTGAGATACAGGGAGATCTAATCTTACCCTCCAACATACAGGGGTCCCTCTATTTACAGGGAGACATAGGGGGGTCTCATCTTACCCTCCAACCTACAGGGGTCCCTTTATTTACAGGGAGACATAGGGGGGTCTCATCTTACCCTCCAACATACAGGGGTCCCTCTATTTACAGGGAGACATAGGGGGGTCTCATCTTACCCTCCAACCTACAGGGGTCCCTTTATTTACAGAAAGACATAGGGGGGTCTCATCTTACCCTCCAACCTACAGGGGTCCCTTTATTTACAGGAAGACATAGGGGGGTCTAATCTTACTCTCCAACGTACAGGGGTCCCTTTATTTACAGGAAGACATAGGGGAGGCAGAGGTGATGCATGGAAGGTTGTACTCACGCTGCCCGACGGGGATTTCCGTGAAGGACTGCCAGCACCACACCTGGAAAGGCTCCACTCCGCTGGCGCCGTCAGGGTCGATGGTGTATTTGCCTGGCTCTGGCTTGGACTCCCCGAGCACGCGCCCTGGGCCGTCGTTCATGTACACCCACATCTGGGCACAGGTCGGGAAGGTCTCTGAAACACGCCATGGCCACACAGGCTGGCTGTAGTGTAGCTGCTCTGATGACACTAACAAACCCTGGTGTCGTCGCTCTTGTCATTGGGGTCGTTGTCGCCGTAGTCGTCAGCGCCATAGAGAAGCGGTCGTCGTTTTTGTTTGGGAAAGATAGACTGTAAATTCCTGTTGGAATGATTACGACGGAGCTAGTTTGAAAAATGTACACTGTGCCTCACTTTTTTCATCTCACAATATCCCAATCGGTGTTCAATAGTCCACTTGGTGAGGAATGGAGGGGAAGGGGGAGGAAAGGAGATCAAGCAGATTGGGCCATGTGTTGTACTCCAGTAACGTTGTGCTAACGTTTCCCCTTTATTCTCAAATTTTCTATTGACATCTGACAATTTCAAACTCCTTGCCACTGAAGCTGCATAATGTTGACGCTGAAAAAATGCATACAACCGCTACGGCAACAAAACGCTATTCATAACTATCATTTCCAGTCGACCGTAATATTAAGCAAGCCCAAACAACTATGAAGGTTTGCATACAGTGCATCTCTTGAGAATCCATGTCACAATTAAATTTTTAGTGCTATGCGACCAAGTTCAGGACAATAAATTATCATCCGAGCTCTGTCCAACAAAATGACATGTATCATTCGCTTTGGGAACGTGGACATTATAAGTTTGCATATGGCTTGGGTAGCTCTCAGTATTGTCTATCATTTATGAAACGGTCGGGTTTGTTTTATCTGACCCTGTCAATGGCCTCCAGTATCATCTTCAGCTGTTTGGGGTCTGCCATGGCGGAGCCGCTAACGTTAGCCTGAAAGACCAGCGGCCAGTGGTTCCTGCTGATGACTGAAGCACTGAGGGTTCTGGGGGTGTGTTACTCTATTATCGTCTACGTAACCAAACTTCTTTCCGAGCCAGCCCAAACGAGCTTACTTGCTATGAGGCTGCTACAGACAACCCAGGAAACACGTATGTTGACTCAGAACTCTCATTGTTTCTCAGCTTGTCCTACGTCTACACTGAATGCTCTCCTGTGACTGCTACTCAAATGCATAGAGCCGCTTCTGGTAGAGCCACTGTCAGGTCCAGCAATCAGAACTTCCTGCTGACGACTTTGGGTTCAAATTTAGAATTTAAGACAACTCTACGAATCTTTCATGAAACATTCATGAATCCATTGAATCTGAAAAAGCTAAATGCCCACGGTTCCCAGGGAATATCACCCCGGCCCTCAAGGCTCCCCACTGGCTTCCGGTGAGAGAGAGAGATAGATTCAAGCTTGGCGTTTTTGCTCATGCGTGTTTCTACTCCACCACTCCTTCCTATCTGCACTACATCGCCCCAGAGTGCAAACCCATCAAATTCCTACGCTCTGCCCCGCTGTTCAGGCTAAAGCCCCTCACACCAGGCAAGAGGTCCTATGGACGCAGGGCATCTTCATCAAGCTGTGTAGAACTTTCTTATTCTCTGAGACAGTGTTCTTCTCAAGGTGACTTCACAAGACAAATGAAGACAAACGTCTTTGAACAAACATATTAGAATGCTCCAACTGCGCGCTATGAGTGATCGCTTCAGAGATAGCGCAACACAAGAAATGATGATGACGACAACGTCGACGACGACGATGACGACGATGACGATGATGATGACAATGATGATGATGATGATGATGATGATGATGATGATGATGATGATGATGATGATGATGATGATGATGATGATGATGATGATGATGATGATGGAGCCTTAGTCAAATGTGACGAGCCGTCAAATGTGACGAGTCAGGCCCACCGACACATCGTGGCCATCTATGATACCATGGAGGCTGTGGAGTGGATAGAACAGCTACTAGATGATACTTTGGAGGAACTCTTTGGCCCTACCGTAGCACTTTAGCGGGCCCAGGTCCACATTGAGGACTGCCTGTCCCACGTTGGCCAGCGTGTCCTTGATGTCCGAGAAGTCCACAACCCTCATCGGCAGTCTGCTCTTGTTGGTCAGGTCAGCCTGGTCGTACCTGTCAGTAGAGAAGATGCTTCGCTTATGACTCTGCAGTCAAGGGTTCAATACTAAATCGATATCTGTTAATTTTTATTTTCATTTAGATTGGAAAAAATGAACGAGAATCGTAGCTTGTTCAGAGGGAAATTAGATGGAGAGAGAGAGATAGATAGAGAGAGAGAGAGAGAGATATTATATTACAGTACGTGTAAAAAAAGGAACACGTGTGTACACATGCAGGCATACACAGTAGTGAGTATTTGGTTGCAGAATTACTAATCTTACAAAGCAGAAAATGAATCGAGAGAGAGAGAAAGAGAAAGAGAGAGAGATAAAGTGAGAGAGATAAAGAGAGAGAGGGAGAGAGAGACAGAGAGAGAGATAGAGAGAGAAAACGAGAGAAAGAGAGAGACACGCAGACAGACATACAGACAGACATACAGAGACACAGAGAGAGAGAGAATGAAAGACAGAAAAAAATAAAGAGAGAGAGAGAGAAAGAGAGAGAAAGAGAGAGACAGACACAGAGAGAGAGAGAAGGAGAAGAATAAAAACCCAGTTTACGTCATCATGCACTGTAACTCGCAGTGCACAGGTAGCCATTCACAACTGGCTGGCAAAATGTATTAAAAAAATTAAAAACCTTTCCGCTTGGATACTCTTCTTGAATTTAATATCAAGCCGGAAGCTTGCAGTTCTCTATCAATAGGAACCCATGTGTGCTGGGTTTGGCTTCCCTATCGACTAGCACCATCAGCTGGCAACGAGTTTTTGGACAGCGAACACTCCGCAGCGACAGCCGGTGCCGTGACGTCGATAGCGAGACACACAGTCCACCGTCAGGGCACAAACAAGCTTTTGCAGCTCAAGGGCAACATATTGTCCGTCCCTGTATACGCATCTAGCATGGCTGTGAGGGCAGCGGAGAGGGCATGTTGTTTCAGTCAGGATCTCATCGTCAGGGATGACACTTTGGCGATAACCCACCAGGTATCGCTCTGTCAATGATGAGCGCGCATCGATCCCTCTCACTCACGACGGATGTTCATTGGAGCACGTGGGCAGCCATTTTGGATGACAGATTACAGTGGCTGCTCAATTGATATGAAGAGGGAGGCAGCAGGAAAAGAAAAACATCAGCATGAGTCAGAAAAGAAAGGACCACATTCAGAGAGAAGTAAGAACAGACGCGATGAGAAAAAAAAGGAGTACTTGAAAAAAGGAAAAAGTAAAGAAACACACATTTAAATACAAAAT
>JAWQFJ010005423.1:25000-30000 GCA_034096865.1 Theodoxus fluviatilis
GTGGTGGTGGTGAGAGAGAGAGAGAAAGGGGGGGAGGGGGAGGGGGAGGGGGAGGGCGAGGGGGAGGGGGAGGGGGAGAGGGGGAGGAGGGGAGGGGGGGGGGGGGGGGAGGGGGGGGAGGGGGAGGAGGAGGAGGAGGGGGAGGAGGAGGAGGAGGAGGAGGAGGAGGAGGAGGGAGGAGGAGGAGGAGGAGGAGGAGGAGGAGGAGGAGGAGGAGGAGGAGGAGGAGGAGGAGGAGGAGGAGGAGGAGGAGGACGACGACGACGACAAGAACGAGGACGAGGAGGGCGATCAAAAACAAGTGTGACACCAAAATAATCAAGATGTGGAAGGGAATGAAAGAGAGATAACACTTATTGATGACGTACATATCGTGTGGGATGACAGTGACGCCCACGTGGTCGTATGACGTCATGTCACAGTAGACGAGCGCGAGGGGGAGTGGACCATCCTGACCGTCCACGTCGATGAGGAGGGGACCGTTCTTGCGCACCTTCCAGCGTGGGTCGAACTTGGCTTCGTGGCAATCCTTGGGCACCACTATGTGTTGACAAGAAGATGACGATTAATAATTAATGTTACAGCCTATCAGCCACTAAAGGCTATGCAAGGCTATTGATCACGAACATCACAAAAGCTGCTTAGAGTAGGAACAAGTACGACGCCATTATGAATCGCGAAAGTTGGCGCGGCGGGTCTATTCTCACCCCTAACCCACAAGGGGTCTATTCTTACCCCCAATTTCCATAAAATCTATTCTTACCCCCAACCCACAGGATCTCTATTCTTTCCACCAACCCACAGGGGGGCACGTGTAGACACACATGGGGAGGTTGGGACTTACATCTTCCCACAGAAATCTTCCTTGGAGAAAGGCAAAATCCATGACATGCATCTTCAACTTCTGGGTATCAAGCGGTGATTCTGGTGGCTTGCAGTGTCTGGTGCTGGTTGAGCACCACCCACAGTGGCCATACCAGCAAACAGGCAAGGAATGATTTGTCACTGGGTACGCCTTTGCAGGTCTTAGCACTTTTCCAGAGCTTAACAGTTTCTGAATTTCACAGGAATTCAATGCACACAATGTCGAATATTAAGGGATATCTTCTCTTTTTAACCTACAACTTTTTTCCAAACCTTTTAATGGATATTTTACATGATGTGGTTGCAGATACATGCATATTGTACATGATGTGGTTGCAGATACATGGATATGTTACATGATGTGGTTGCAGATACATGGATATTTTACATGATGTGGTTGCAGATACATGGATATTTTACATGAAGTGGTTGCAGATACATGGATATTGTACATGCTGTGGTTGCAGATACATGGATATTGTACATGCTGTGGTTGCAGATACTCTCCTGGGATTAATCTAGTTCGACGGCAGGCACCGAGGTCATACAAAATTGTAAACATTTACAAATCACAAAAATAATAACAGTGTAAACCGTCGACTGTGATCATGGCTTAACGTTATAACATTTATTTTTCTTCAAGGGAATTGAGAAAGTGTATGAAACAGAATTGGGTAGATTAGAGTACGTTGCACGTGGTGCAAAACAAAATTTAGCATGATGCATAATTGAATTATGCATTCGATAATTGCGTCACACAAAACAAGTGCACAGGAAGATTATCATCCACATGAGTTTTTAACTGTTTGTTTATAAATCCCTAGTCAAGTGCGCTTTGTCTTCATGTGTGAGTAAGTTTATGTGCATGCTCGCACGCGTGTGTAAATTTGTGTGCGTTTTTGCACGAGCATGTGTTCATGTATGTATGCCCATGCACATAGATGTGCATACATTTGCATGGGCGAGTACGTACAAATTGTGCACGTGCGTGCTGGTCGATGCTTTTCACTGTAATTAGGTTGGTATGTACATTACAACAATTGGTTTGCCATGGTATGTCACCAACGGTCTCGCAGCAGACACCATCTCAGTAAATACACAAGCTGTGCTGCGAAATTTAATTTGGCTCTAAAAACTTGCTACTTCCATCCACGAGGGAAACGAATGGTTGTAGCGTCACTAATATGTTTCGACAGATCAGTCAACCTACCGTTACCTTCATATGTGCGTATTGCCGTATAGCTTGCCATAAGAATGAAGACTAAACTGATCGTTATAGCCTACTGAGTGCATGTACACGTCTACGGACATTAACCACATGCAATCCTGTGTGTCGACAACGCTCTACAAGGCAGCTGCTCACCAGGGGGGTTCGGGCTGCACTCCAGCTTGCTGATGCTGTACGATGCACTTCCGCTCTGTGGAGTGAACTTCACTTGAGCGACCGGAAGCTGACTTTTGTCGATGATGGTCCCAACATCCTCCTGCGTGGAACCACTTCCGTCGCAATTGCAACTCGCAGTCCCCTGACACGCGTTGATCTGGCCACAGGCGCACTAGAGAGAGAGAGAGAGAGAAGGTTTCCATACGCGTCACTGGCAACTTCCACTGGAAGCGAAAATCCTCTACGTGGCTACAAAACATGTTCAAGGACAGTGTCAGCCTTTTAAGGCAAGTCAGAAACAGGAATATAAATAATGTTATTTCATACTTCGTTCCGCACGCACGTGGCCTCCTCATCAACCGGAAATGAGTGATACAAGCGCGATCGTTCTCACAGGGAAACAATGATTGCTGCAGTGTTATAGGATTAACAACGATGCTATGTGCTGAATTGAAGACAAATAAAAGCATTCACCGCTTCAAAGGTAAAAATACAAAATACAAAACGAACAGTTGAAACTGGTTAATATAGAAACTGCCGAACACCAGTTGTCGAAAGAAATATTGTTGCTGTTGCAGCGAGTTATTTGTTTTGTGGTGTGCTGAGCAGATGTTTAAGGTATCGAAACACACAACAAGGACATAACCACTTGGATAACGAAGTATACATGTCACGACAGGTAGCTTCTGGGTTAGAAGATGGTGAACTGCTCCTGTCCGAGTTTCACAAAATGTATATGATTAAACGGAGCATCAGCACAGTAGCTCCGCTTTCATTGGGTTTGTGTGCTCTAGGGTTCGAAACTTTCTCTGTCTACTCTGTTTAATTGGGTTTGTGTGCTCTAGGGTTCGAAACTTTCTCCTCTCTTAGCTCTTCTCTGCTACTCTGGCAGTGTCTTATGGGCTCAGGTAACAGGAACCGCGAGGTACATTTTATCTGCAATGTAGACTTTGTTTTATGGCAAACCACGGTGTGTGATAATTAATTGACACTAGGGCAAGCACTAGGCGGACACCATTCTCTCTACAAAAGGAGTAGTTTTTGAGGCTACAGCCCACCGTGTGGCATATTACTTGACCATCACATCAGGCCACTGACCATCACACTATCTCTTCTAGAAAGAAGGAGTTTAATTGAGGGCAAGCGCTACAACGTGCATATACTTACGCATTTAACTAGCCCCTGCACACACATGTCTCTCTACGAAGGAGTATTTAGTCAAACTGATTGAATCTTCGTTGATTCCATCCTGTCCATTCGTTCTGAAAAGCTTTCGATGGACTCCGTCAACACATTTCATGTATTATTCTTTCGTCCCATCTCTAAAACCGTCAACGTCAGCAGCATATTTTGTCCAGTGCTTTGATACTTTTCAAAGTCAACCCACAATTTAATTTTTGGGGGTATTTGCATCGCGTAAATAATTTCAACAGAAACGATCATTTTCTCTTTCAATAAGGGAGGAGAGAGGAGGAAGGGAAGAGTTGCACTGTTTATGTTGCCACTACGAAGATCACTAATGCGCAAATACTGGCATCGCGCACTGCAAGAAATAATTTTTCCGCTTGGTTTTCCTCAAAGAAATTGCTCGACAGCTGTCGCAAATATGACCTTGTTCAGCCTTGTTCGGCCTTTTGGCTAAAACCGGAGCTACCATGTCCCCTTTCATCCTCCGTGACCAAACTGCGGTCGCTCTTTACGCGTCCCTGACTATTAGCAATGAGGAATGTGTTGCTGGGGAATTTGTTTGACAGAATTGTCATGGGTACTCGCCGTACACTAGTACTGGGTGAACTCGACACGACATCAACACACGGGGACTTGGCGAACTTAATAAAGCCATCGCTTGCAGTGGGAAGTGGGCACCACGTGACAGTGCCAAAAATAGAAGCAAGCCGTTGATATTACATACGCGTATCACCTTTTCCCTCCCTGCTTTTAAGTGCGTCAGGAGTCGTTTAGTATTCGTAAAAGGGTTGCAGTATATGCCCGTTTCCATACTGTAACTGGAGCCGTTACAACGTGTTTTAATTTCCAGTTCACAAAGATAGGTCGCTTGGTTTTCCAACACCATTTTGAAGATATATCGAAAGTATGTCATAATTACATAATGCACAGTTCAAAAATAAATTCTTGCGTTATTTCTCTAGTAATGTTTATGTGTGCGTGTGATTTCTTGCCGTGAGTGTTTAAGCATTTTCATGCAAAGTGCGCGAGCGCGCGTGCGCGCGTATGCGTGATTGCTAGTATGTGCGCGCGTACTTAGTAGACTTTGCTCGAATGCGTGCGAAGATAAGCGCGTGCGTACAGTTTCACTGTTGTTTTCATTTATTATTTTTCTCTGTCGTCTGGGAGCAGAAGGCAGCCATGATGTTTTGTCAGTATGCTAATTGTGAAGATGACGTCATTTACCTCGCCGTCGTTGGTAGCACCTCCCCAAGTCCTGTAGCACGTTCCTCTGACGTCACACCACTCCACGTTGGGCTGCATCTTGAAACCTGACTTGCACTGCAGCCTGAAATGAAGTGACAGGTGTGTCACGGGACTCTGCCCTGGATCTGTCGTGTCAGCCACGTTTGTCCACGTCATCCTGTCAGGGGGGCAAGTGCATCATTTATGAGGTTAATGTGATGTTTGAAACGAAGAAAGTAGACGCCACATCAACCCAGCGAAAATCCTCCATGCGATGTCAGACCATATAGTGCAGATCCATTGCACAGGTACACAGCTTGGAAGATTTGTAACCAGTGGA
>JAWQFJ010005423.1:35000-45000 GCA_034096865.1 Theodoxus fluviatilis
TTATCGTTTTTGTTTATTGTCAGAGAAGCTGTGACTGCAAAAACAAGTTTACATGACTACACAATGATTTGATGTGATCAGCGTGATCACGCGGTCATCCTCAAAGTGGATATGAAGATGATTTATTATTCATGATGCGTTGAATAAAATATTGTCACTTTCACTGAATCCTGTGGGATGAGGCGACTGCTTCCATTTTGCAAAATGACGACAGAAACTGAAGAACACATTCCTATTGATCGCATGGGGATGTGGTTTCCTGTATCAAACTGATCACCGGCATTCACCCCAGATATAAACATCCTGGCATTCACCCCAGATATGAACATCCTGGCATTCACCCCAGATATGAACATCCTGGCATTCACCCCAGATATGAACATCCTGGCATTCACCCCAGATATGAACATCCTGGCATTCACCCCAGATATGAACATCCTGGCATTCACCCCAGATATGAACATACTGGCATTCACCCCAGATATGAACATCCTGACAAAACATGAAAAGTGACATGTTGAATCCCAAACTGGAATGCTGTTCGTAGATTTATGTGCGCCACTTCTTCAAAGGGGAGGTAACTAACAAAGGCCCAAGAGGAGAGGTAAACCTGCTGAGTAATTCCTCTTTGTTGCCAAGGTTACGTTCTCAAACGGATCGCAGGCTGTCAACGGAAAGTTATACATCCTGATAATTCATCATGACTGACGTAGCATTTGAGACACTGAAAGCTGTTCGTCGATTTTTGAAGGTGATCCTTGCGAGACAGAGAACTCTGTAAGTGATCTGGGACAAGGATACCAGACTGCATAGAATTTCACAGATGCAATTAGTCTAGACCAGCCTGCGTCTACAGCTTTTGAACTGTTAAGCTGCAGTCTGGGCGAGGTGAGCGGTTGAAGAACATGTGGCGGGTGTGCCTACTGTGCAACTCGTTGTTCGATAGCAAGCAAATTATCTCATTACCGTCAAATAGCGCCGTCAGTAAATCTCCTACAAGCCATTGTTGTTCTCCCGATACTACACCGCAAGGACCCGTCTCCTCTCTTGTTGGCCGCGCGGCCACGTCGACTCCAAACGGCTACGCCTTGCTGGAGAAATCTAATATCAGCGGCATTTTCTATAGGCTCTGTGAAAGACGTAGGTGCGAGCCTCTATAGAGGTTACTTTTAGCTCGTTCATCAATAATCCCAGGTATTTCTGTCAAAAGGTCCTAGTGCTCCCTTCAGAGTTTAGGCTACGTGGACGAGGAAGCTCGTTATTGTGGATGCAGGGTCGGTATTAAACTGGATGATGGCGTATGAGATGTAATTGCTACTGACGTTGCTGCTGCTTCTGCTGTTGTCGTTGTTGCTGTTGTCGTTGTTGCTTTCGTTGCTGTTGTCGTTGCTGCTGTTGTATTTGTTGTTGTTGTTTTTGTCGTTGTTGCTGTCGTTGTTGCTGTTGTCGTTGCTGCTGTTGTATTTGTTGTTGTTGTTGCTGTTGTCTTTGTTGTTTTCGTTGTTGCTGTTGTCGTTGCTTTTGTTGTTTTTGTCGTTGTTGCTGTCGTCGTTGTTGCTGTCGTTGTTGCTGTCGTCGTTGTTGCTGTCGTTGCTGTTGCTGCTGTTGTTGTCGTTGCTGCTGTCGTCGTTGTTGCTGTCGTTGTTGCTGTCGTGGTTTTTGCTGTCGTTGTTGTTGCTGTTGTTGTTGCTGTTGTGGTTTGCTGTCGTTGTTGTTGCTGTAGTCGTTGTTGCTGTTGTTGTTGTTGCTGCTGTTGTTGTTTTTGTCGTTGTTGCTGTCGTTGTTGCTGCTGTTATCGTTGCTGCTGGCGTTGTTTTTGCTGTCGTTGTTGTTGTTTTTGTCGTTGTTGCTGTGGTTGTTGCTGTCGTTGATGTTGCTGTTGTCGTTGTTGCTGTCGTTGTTGCTGCTGACGTTGTTGCTGTCGTTGATGTTGCTGTTGTCGTTGTTGCTGTCGTTGTTGCTGCTGACGTTGTTGCTGCTGACGTTGTTGTTGCTGTCGTTGTTGTTGCTGTCGTTGATGTTGCTGTTGTCGTTGTCGCTGTCGTTGTTGCTGTCGTTGTTGTTGCTGTCGTTGTTGCTGCTGACGTTGTTGCTGTCGTTGATGTTGCTGTTGTCGTTGTTGCTATTGTTGTTGCTGTTGTTGTCGTTGTTGCTGTTGTTGTTGTCGTTGTTGCTGTTGTTGCTGTCGTTGTTGCTGTTGCTGTCGTTGTTGTTGTTGTTGTTGTTGCTGTTGTTGTTGTTGTTTTTGTCGTTGTTGCTGTTCTTGTTGTCGTTGTTTCTGTTGTCGTTGTTGCTGTTGTCGTTGTTGCTGTTGTCGTTGTTGCTGTTGTCGTTGTTGCTGTTGTCGTTGTTGCTGTTGTCGTTGTTGCTGTTGTTGTTGCTGCTGCTATTGTTGTTGTTGTTGCTGCTGTTGTTGTTGCTGCTGCTATTGTTGTTGTTGCTGCTGCTGTTGTTGTTGCTGCTGCTATTGTTGTTGTTGCTGCTGCTGTTGTTGTTGCTGATGTCGTTCTTGTTGTTGCTGCTGTTGTTGTTGCTGTCGTTGTTGCTGTCGTTGATGTTGCTGTTGTCGTTGTTGCTGTCGTTGTTGCTGGCGTTGTTGTTGTCGTTGTTGTTGTTGTTGTTGCTGTTGTTGTTGTCGTTGTTGCTGTTGTTGCTGTCGTTGTTGCTGTTGCTGTCGTTGTTGCTGTTGTCGTTGTTGCTGTTGTCGTTGTTGCTGTTGTCGTTGTTGCTGTTGTCAATGCTGCTGTTGTCGTTGTTGCTGTTGTTGTTGCTGCTGCTATTGTTGTTGTTGCTGCTGCTGTTGTTGTTGCTGCTGCTATTGTTGTTGTTGCTGCTGCTGTTGTTGTTGTTGTCAATGCTGCTGTTGTCGTTGTTGCTGTTGTTGTTGCTGCTGCTATTGTTGTTGTTGCTGCTGCTGTTATTGTTGCTGCTGCTATTGTTGTTGTTGCTGCTGCTGTTGTTGTTGCTGATGTCGTTCTTGTTGCTGCTGTTGTTGTTGCTGTCGTTGTTGTCGTTGTTGCTGTCGTTGTCGCTGTCGTTGTTGATGTCGTTGTTGCTTCTGTCATTGTTGCTGTTGTCGTTGTTGCTTCTGTCATTGTTGCTGTTGTCGTTGTTGTCGTCGTTGTTGCTGTTGTTGTTGTTGTTGCTGTTGTCTTTGTTGCTGTCGTTGTTGCTGTTGCTGTTGTTGTTTTGTCGTTGTTGCTGTTGTTGTTTTGTCGTTGTTGCTGTTGTCATTGTTGCTGTTGTCGTTGTTGCTGTCGTTGTTGCTGCTGTTGTTGCTGCTGCTGTTGTTGCTGCTGCTGTTGTTGTTTTTGTCGTTGTTGCTGTCGTTGTTGCCGTTATTGCTCCTGCTGGTATTGGTGTTATTGTTGGTGTTGCTGCTGCCATTGTTGACGTTGCTGCAGACCATGTTCATGCCGCTGTGGCTGTTATTTTAGTCGTTCTTAATGCTGCTGGCCCTGCTACTGTTGGTACTGCTGATGTTGTTACTGCTGTTGTTACCATGGGCTACTGCTACTGTTGCTGCGGTTGTTGATCTTGTTAATGCTGTTGTTGCTGCTGCAACTGCTGCTGCTGTTTCTACCGCATGCAACTGTTTCTCCTACTTTATTACTCTCTCTGTAGCATCTGTATTTGTTGCTACTATTGTGCAGCCTCTGCTACTGATGTAGCAGCTGTGACTAACTCCAACTGCAATGATTGCCTTCGCAAAAGTGCTATTATCGCATTTTACACAAATGATAAGCACTGGGCTACAAAATTTCCAAGTTGAAGCCACTGCGATTTTAGAAGTGACATACATCAGTGTTATGCCATGGACATCCCTGGAGAGCCGTTCGGGCATAACTCGAGTGCAATTAAAGGCACCTGTTGGATCGATATCAACAGAAAGAAGCATCCTTTTGGAGATTCTATACCCAAAGACGTAGGAGATCTTACAATACTAAATGCCAAACAATACATTTATAATGCTAAATGCTTCGACTGCAAAGTGAGTACAGATGCGTTTAGAAAGGTCATACAAGCCACAGAATATATAGAAAACAGAATAGCGTTCTGAAACGACTAATTACGTATACATGTACACTTGGAAAGATGGTCATCCTTCCGAGATCTGTTAAGACTGGGGCGTTTAGGGAGAGCTCTTCTTTCTACACCCCCTCCCTCCTTTCCATTTTATCCCTCCCCTCCTGAAGCCCCCACCCCCCACCCCCTTACCCACCCCATCGCCACCACTCTGTGTCGATCCATCCATCCGTTCATCCATCCGTCCATCCGTCCGAACGTCCGTCCACCCGTCCTTCCACCCATCCATCCATCCATCCATCCATCCATCCATCCATCCATCCATCCATCCATCCATCCATCCATCCATCCATCCATCCATCCATCCATCCGTCCATCCATCCGTCCATCCATCCTCCAAACTCTACTCATTATTGTTTATCTACAGTGTTATTCTCACCATGAGTTGCCAATTCAAGAGTGAAAAGGAGAGACCATCGTAGGGTGGGAGGGGTGGGGCGTAATCCCAGAAGAAATACATGCATGACGTAGATCGGCTATACTTGTGGCTGGGGCGTGATCTCAGAAGAAATACATGCATGACGTAGATCGGTTATACTTGTGCTGGACTCATTTCTCTGCTGATGACAACACCTCAGACGAGAGAGGACGGCGTGGACAATGACGTCCGTCATAGATCTTGCGACTTACGTCAAACTCTGGAATGGTGCCCGTGCCGTCGGCATCGATGGTGTAGATTCCATTTTGGGAGACAGGGCTCCTCTTGAAGATGTCATCGCAGTCTCTGGGCAACTCTGCAAGAATCAAACAGGACTCCATCTACAGTGGAACCTCAACAAACGTGCTCTACAGGCTGCAGTTGATTGAATACCGTTCATACACACTTTTAGAAAAGTTTTTAGATTCAGATATATGAATGAAACGTGTCATTCTTTTCAACGTAGGTTTTCACGGAATGTCCTTTTATTCGCGCATGTTTCTCTGTCTAAATGACTGTGTACGCGTGTTTGACATCTTCTATGTCTTTATCTGTAAGTTTGTCTGATTGTGTGGTTGGCTATCATTATGCCGTCATGCATATATGTATGTAATCTCTTTCTGTATGCCGTTGTCTGTGCATTCGTGAGTGTATGCGTGCATTGGTCATTTGTTTGTGTTCATGTGATCATCGGTCTCAGTCTTTCCGGTTGGATGTCTGCCTGCTTAGCTGCTTGTCTGTCTGTCTACCTCTGTGTGTGTGTGTGTGTGTGTGTGTGTGTGTGTGTGTGTGTGTGTGTGTGCGTGTGCAGGGTGTGTGTGTGTGTGTGTGTTTGTGTGTGCGTGCTGGGTGTGTCTGTGTGCGCGTGCAGGGTGTGTGTGTGTGTCTGTGTGTCTGTGAATGTGTGTGTGTGTGTGTGTGTGTGTGTGTGTTTGTAAATGTGTCTGTGAGTGTGTGTGTGTGTGTGTGTGTGTGTGTGGGTGTGTGCTGCCTGTATGTCAGGACGCCTTTAAGTGTGCGCGTGTGTGCGTGCGTGCATGCACGCACGTGTGTGTCTGTGAGTCTTACCCACACACTGTCTGCCGTTGCCCGTGTAGCCGTGATCGCACTTGCAGGTGTAGTTGCCCACCTCGTTCACACACACTGCGTTGCCATGGCAATTGTGTGTCCCTTCCACACATTCATCCACGTCTGAAAATATGCAAAGCAGCAGCAGGTCACATGACACAATTCAGTCTTATTTCCTGCATTATTGCAAGAAATCCCCACCAGGGGTTCTCACGGAGCATCGCATATGGAATGATTTGGTTCCAATTCATACCTTTTCCCCAATGTGGCGAGATGTGTGCTTTCATCAGTATGCATACACTCTCTTTGAGGTATGTGCATTCGCAAATCTACAAGTGAAATCGAGATTTCTGTGCCACATGGCCGCAAGGTAAGCTTCTATGATTCTGCAATCTTTTCTGCATTTGGATGGAGTTATCGTGTTTGACATTATTGTAGAAATTAATCATTTTGGTTTAATAAACACTCTTTGTCTTATTCCATCGGGGAATTTGATGTCCTATCACCTGTATAAAAATATTCTATTCGCAAGTTCTTAGTTACGTCTATGCATCGCGAGTCTGGTAGCGGGGTTCTGTGCCTCACCATCGCAGGTGTCCACGCCGTCCCCCTTGAACCACTTCTCGGGACAGAAGCAGTGCCTGTCGTTGCCGCAGTTTGCGTTCTGGGCGCAGTCGAAGTCCGTGTAGCAGATGTCTGCAACAAAGATGCATCACCTTCGGTCTGGGTCCCCAAGAAAAACCCTGGGGTACGATTCAAAGGCATTCTAATCAACGCATAACGCTCTTTTGGCGAGAATAAAAAGGGAAAATCATGCCAGTTATCTCCACACGTGAGCTGAAAGCTGATCTCTCTAGTTATGGCTCAGGAAACGTTTTTGGACACTCTTAGGAGGTTGGTTTTCGTGAAAGTCTCCTAGCATGGAAAATGCTCCTTGACTTCACACGATGCCACTACATCTAGAAAAGTTTCAATAGTGTTTGTTTGTCTGATTGTATGTTTATGGAGGGAGGTTAGTTTTGTTCATCATTTACTTGTATCTTATATCTTGAGTCGCCTAAGTGGTGAGATATGTGCGCTTTATAAGTTATCGTATTATTATTATTATTATTATTATTATTATTATCTTGCTTGTGTACAACATACAGTCAGAATCGACCACTAGCTGCAACCACTGGCTTCGGGGGTTTCGGGCCCTCCTCCGCTTGCTTCAAACAAAGGGGCTACCTGGAAACACGGGGCAACATCAGGTCATTACGACCCCACTCTGCTTGCAGACCACTCAAGATCTAACACCCAACCCACACGTAGCTATGTCCTGGTCGCCAAACACCATATCATGATGTCATAGCTATCAGCAATGTTCCCCCGGCATCAATATTAACATTCGATATAACTCCCCCCTTCCCCCCAGTCTCCACTCATATCTTTAAAGATTACATGCGCTGGCATGATACACGACAGCATGATCACGCAGCTACAGTAGCATTTCTGCAGAGGCAGCATGCGTGCCTGCAGGTGAAAGCATGCACATGTCACAGATGCGCTGCCTGCAGGCCCAATACCTTCTCAAAAGCCTCGCCCAGTCGACATCGAACGCGGAGTGACACATTACAAAAGCTTGCTTGTCAGATAGATGTACTTAGCGGTGTGTGCACAGAACAGCTGAATGCACACGGTCAGCGACCGAGTATGTCAGGTTTGTGCGCATTACTCTTGAATGAATGGGCCCTGAACGCGCGCATGACACAGCCGCAAGGTGCACACACGTTGAATATTGACCGTTTTTGTGTGAGAGATGGAGAAAATTTTCCCCTAAAAGTATGTATGATTGTATGTGAACTTGTATGGCACTGGTCTTTAAGCACTGGAGTTATGTGTGCCTGAGGAGGTGAGAGTTCGACAATCCTAGAACACACGTTTTGGATTAATTGCAGTTTCTGCATTTGTTGCTTAGTTATTCCAAAGAAAAGGCTGTTGCAGTAGTCCATTTGGGAGAGGACGAGGGAGATGATGAGCATTGCAGCTGTCTTTTCAGGGATGAATCGTCTAATTGTTCGAATTCTCCTGATTTGCCAGTGAGAAATGTTCACTATGTGATTTAGTTGTTCTTCCATGGTCAGATATTTATCAATACGGACCCCTAAGTACTTGACAAAATCAGAAACTTTGATCTGGGTCCCAGCAATGCAGACTGTGTTTATCTAAAGATTTCTAAGGTGAATCTGTCTTCCTAGAATAATCACTTCCGTCTTGTCTTCGTTCAAAACAGCATAAAATAACAAACTGAATAATGCCTTAAATTGGATTTTCACTGATATTGTAAAACAACATGCAACCTTTCAGCATCATAAAAGACCGCAGCACAATGTAGTACTAAACTATCCGAAAAGACATGACAATCCTCGTGTGTCACTATCCAACGATGTGATGTACATACAGTAGTTAATTGAGCCTAAGATTTAGCAGTCCTTTACTGTGAGTCACAAGCCTTCGGTAAAACTGACTCAACTGACACCGCGTTAGCGACACGTTCAGCACGCAACTCACGTTCACAGAAGGTGCCGTTGCCGAAGAAGCCTTTCTTGCACGTGCAGTCGTAGCTGCCCAGCGTGTTGTGGCACGTGGCCCACTTGTGGCACGGCTCCTCCAGGCACTCGTCCACGTCTGCAGCACGCACAGCACGGACATGAGCAGTGCATTAGACATGGGGTATGGAAGAAGCACAGAGGGCATGAACTTGCATTGGGCATGGGATGTGGAAGAAACACGCACGAAACGGGCATGAACTTTGTACTGGACATGAGGTATGGATAAAAAGCACGCACAACATGGGCATGAACAATGCATTGGACACGAGGCACAGAAGAAGTATACTCAGCACGGGCATGAACAATGCATTAGACATGTATGGAAGTAGCATGCATAGCATGGGCATGAACTGTGCGTTGGACATGGGGTATGGAAGTAGCATGCATAGCATGGGCAGGAACAATGCATTGGACATGGGGTAAGGAAGTAGCATGCATAGCATGGGCATGAACAGTGCATTGGACATGGGGTAAGGAAGTAGCATGCATAGCATGGGCATGAACTGTGCGTTGATATGAGTATAAATGAAAAGCACTGACAGCACGGGCATGAACAGGGCATTGGACATGGGGTATGGAAGTAGCATGCATAGCATGGGCATGAGCAGTGCATTGGACATGGGGTATGGAAGTAGCATGCATAGCATGAGCATGAACAGTGCATTGGACATGGGGTATGGAAGTAGCATGCATAGCATGGGCAGGAACAATGCATTGGACATGGGGTAAGGAAGTAGCATGCATAGCATGGGCATGAACAGTGCATTGGACAGGGGGAGTGGAAGAAGCACGACGGGCATGAATAGTGCATTGGATATGAGGTATGGAAGTAGCATGCATAGCATGGGCATGAACAATGCATTGGACATGGGGTAAGGAAGTAGCATGCATAGCATGGGCATGAACAATGCATTGGACATGGGGTATGGAAGTAGCATGCATAGCATGGGCATGAACTGTGCGTTGGACATGTGGTATGGAAGTAGCATGCATAGCGTGGGCAGGAACAATGCATTGGACATGGGGTATGGAAGTAGCATGCATAGCATGGGCATGAGCAGTGCATCGGACAGGGGGATTGGAAGAAGCACGACGGGCATGAATAGTGCATTGTACATGGGGTAAGGAAGTAGCACGCACGACATGGGTATAAATGAGAAGCACGTACAGCACGGGCATGAACAGGGCATTAGACATGGGGTATGAAAGTAGCACGCACGACATGGGTATAAATGAGAAGCACGTACAGCACGGGCATGAACACGGCATTGGACATGGGGTATGGAAGTAGCACGCACGACATGGGTATAAATGAGAAGCACGTACAGCACGGGCATGAAAAGGGCATTAGACATGGGGTATGGAAGTAGCACGCACGACATGGGTATAAATGAGAAGCATGTACAGCACGGGCATGAACAGGGCATTGGACATGGGGTATGGAAGTAGCACGCACGACATGGGTATAAATGAGAAGCACGTACAGCACGGGCATGAACAGGGCATTGGACATGGGGTATGGAAGTAGCACGCACGGCATGGGTATAAATGAGAAGCACGTACAGCACGGGCATGAACAGGGCATTGGACATGGGGTATGGAAGTAGCACGCACGACATGGGTATAAATGAGAAGCAAGCACAGCACGGGCATGAACAGGGCATTGGACATGGGGTATGGAAGTAGCACGCACGACATGGGTATAAATGAGAAGCACGTACAGCACGGGCATGAACAGGGCATTGGACATGGGATATGGAAGTAGCACGCACGACATGGGTATAAATGAGAAGCACGCACAGCACGGGCATGAACAGGGCATTGGACATGGGGTATG
>JAWQFJ010005423.1:57500-77500 GCA_034096865.1 Theodoxus fluviatilis
CCCAGTGTGCAGCCAGGTGGGATTTCCACTCTGTTTCTGATCCGTGGGGCGATTGACGTGGATCTAAGACAAATGACAGTGATAAATGCAACTCACAGACAAGGCGTTCTTCACCCACTCGAATCCTTGACTGCTTATTTTCGGGACCTACTCTAATATGTTTACACACACAAAAACTGACATGGCTTTGAATAACTTAACAACTTTGAAAGGGAAACATAAATAAGAGGAACAAGCATTTGTCACATATCATGTCTATTTGTACCTTAAGATTTAAAGGAGATTATGGCTTGTTCTGCTCCGCATATATTGCAAAGTCCGTCACATCAAATGCATTTCTTTGAGCATCCATTGCTAGAATTGTGATATCCAGATTGTTACGGTGAAATCAGGTTCATGGATCAAGGATTGCGCCAAGATACAAAAGATGGTCTTGACCGCATATGTTTCGTCGTGTTAGAAACTGAATAGCGTTGTCTCTTCCTCATAAGGGAGTAACTGTTTATCTGTGGAGGCAATGAAAATATATTGTTTGAGATCAACCTCTGTCTCTACAACAGAGAAAAATCGGATTAGAATGAGTTCTGAGCAGTCCGTGTATCCCATCGATCTATATCTATCTGCATTTTGTCTGCTGTCAGGCAGACGTGAGGAGCCTGGATAATCATTTAGTCCACCCATTGTCGAGACAATAAAGTGCAAAGAAGTTTGAGGCCTTTGCATGAGTGGCAGTGCATATGCAATAAACCACTATGCTTCCCTTACATACACTTTTCTATGCATTCTATCGTTCGAGTTAATCAGTTGAACTGTTTCTTCTTTCTGCAGGTGTGCGAGGAAAGCTGGATGCTGCGGCGTCATGTGGCGAGCTGGGGTGCCTGAGTGCCGCCTCTACCCGGACTTGAGCACACAGGACGCTATGACGGCTGCTCCCCTCACAGGTGCCCGCTTCTACTCCTGGGTTGACGGTTTGTGCACCGAAGCTACGAAGCCTCAGTCACAATTACCAGTTCTGCCCACCGGGTCCACTACCATGGTTCCTACGTTTGCCACTGCAGCATTTTCCAGGGGGACCACGCATTTGACGACGATGGGAATTATCTCTGCCTCTTGGGTCGCAGTTTCGGCGAGTCACTCGACCCTGTACCCGTATACACCGTCCCTGGCTCCTTCCCCTTTCTCCTTCCATGTCGCCTTGCCGCGGCCTCTGTCTCTGTCGCAATCTCCCACCCCCTCGCTGCCATCCACCCCTACCTCCTTCTCTGTCCTGTCTCACGTCATCACGTCCTCTGCCAGACCACCAACGTTGCTGTTCATGAGTACAACATCTGAGGAAGACTCGTCGAAAAAACTGAAAAAACCGAAATCATGTGGGGCCAACAACGGCAACGAGTGCAGCGAAGACGTTGAAGAGGAAGATGACTAGATTTCTCATTGATAACAACGGCAACGAGTGCAGCGAAGACGTTGAAGAGGAAGATGACTAGATTTCTCATTGATAACAACGGCAACGAGTGCAGCGAAGACGTTGAAGAGGAAGATGACTAGATTTCTCATTCAAAACAACGGCAACGAGTGCAGAAGTAGCTATGAACGCTACTAAACATCCAAGCACAATGACAGAGCATGTTACTGCCCGCAAAAGGAAAGTTTGACCAAATTTTGACACCAACTGAAAAGACTGCAATTGTTAAGGCTTCTGATGACCATCTACAACAACTATTCAACTCGTGAAAAGATAAACTAGACTGTAGCACATTCAATCACGAAAAAAAGAAGAGATGCGAACTGCGGAGTTGAGTGTGAGAAAACTCATGCGAGATCAAACATATAAGCAAGACTTTTGGGATCTGATGGAATTACCGCCGACACATACGCCCTCTACTTGGCCTCGTAGTGTTCACATGTACAGTTTTTCTTAATAATGTAACGAGAGACCAGTCATCATTCATGCAGAGAACTGCATTCATCTGTAGTTTTTCCGAACCTCTGTATACTGCATGTACAGTGTAAATACCAGATAGTATCTTGTGTTGTGTACTGCGTAAACCAACACTTTCTGTGTAATAGGTGAGCACAATCCTTTTCGTGTCTTTGTCATATCAAGATTTGATAATTGTATGTTACAGGGAATGCATGTAATTAGGCATCTCACTAAATATACAAAACTTAACATATACGATTGCACAGATTCACTTAACACAGAAAAGACCTATCCTGTAGACATCGAAAGCAACCATTTATCAGTGGTTTTAACACCTGAAACGCACCACAGAAAATCAGTAGTGGTTGTGTATTTTATTTATTGATGTACATCTAAGAAATTGCTAAAGTTACTACCATCAGTGCAAATCTTGCTGTACTTCGATTCAACGAATGGATTAGTGTTCCTTAGTTGGAAAGGACAGATCACATTTGAAGTCAACAGGAGCATGAGAGTGTAGATCTATATTTATCAAGATCATTCACCAAAGCCTGATCTCTTCAGGTCAAAGAACGTAAGTTACACAAAGAAGGCGCATCCGAGGCTTTCCCTATACGAAAAGTGATGACGCTTGAAAAGCAGCGCCCTCAAGCGGCTGATCTGTTGAGCAGATCATGGGAGGTAAACAGACCACAGTGCAACATGTAAATACAGACGATGTTGCGCGAATGTATCGGCGTGTTTCTCATTAATTCCGAGCACATTTGTCAACAAAATTACCGTGTAATTTGTAGCAAAATGACTCCCTGCAATAAAGCTGGTATTTATGCCCCTTTTTTCCCGTCTACATTGTGATATAGAGCTTACAATTGACACGGAATTGGTGAATGAATACTGTCAAATTCTACTGCTTCTTTTTTTTTAATTCACACAACCATCAGACCTTTGATGATATTCAAGTTTGTGCTGTTGATGACTGAATCGTAAAACCAGACTATTGCAGCATGCCAGAATGCTAAATTTTATTCAGAAATTAATTTCCCCCATTGAATAGTGATTAGTGAGCTAAAGAGCGTTGGTTGTCGATTGAATAAAAGGGAACATGAAATGTTTACACTGCTTTGCATATTCATAATTATTGTCAACTCTATCGTTCCTTTGGTTTGTTGTTCTTTGCTCGGGCTGTCCTGTGTTTAGCAGTCGCTCTGATAATTTGGTCACCAGATCACGTGACGCCAGTCGATTTAGAGCTCGACACGAGAGACTATTCGAGCAGCTTCGTTCACAAAAGATCTGGAAATCTAAGGTGAGGTATAAAAAGAGCGACAAAGCGAGAGAGAGACAGACACGACTGACACGAGTCGGACACGAGCAGCAGATGCGACAGAGTTAAGGTGAGAGCTTAACTTTGTAAGGAGCGAGTCCTCTGCAACACTGTGCATAGAGTGAAGCGAGTACGACGACGATTACTGATTTTCTCCACTGTGTAGCGATCAGTGCGTGAATAAAGTTTATCGAAAACGACCACCAGTGTTTGTCACTTTGATTTCCCAGCGCAGGCCAGGAGAACCCCCGCACAACAAGAGTAGAGTGCAACATTGTGTTATAGTCTGCCCTACTGACAGTCATCACACACACGTAGATCCGCCGTATTGACCCATCCACGACACACCCCTTTCTCGCGGGAGATCGAAGTTATCACATGCAGGCGGCAAATTGGCTTCGACGCGAACGCCAACTGAATCGTTGAGTTGTATTCCGGACAGCATTTGTGACTCATTTTTGCCAGACAGTGAGAAGATTTCTCAGACTGTGATAGACAGTGGTATGAATAAATACTACTCATGTTATTTAGACGAAATTAAGATCTATGAACAAGAGGATTCAATGGTGGAGGTGACAGCTCGGGAAGTGCTGTCATCTGCGTGACAATGAGCGTCGTATCTGTCTGTTGTCAGGTGCCTGTAAAATGTTGATCAAGTGTTCCAGTGATCAGGTAGTTAAGTTTAAAACGGATTGAGCGCCTCGGGTTGGTGTAGAGTCGCTATACAAAACTACTACCTTTACCTTCACTAGTTGCATTGATGAGAAAGAAATTTACCAACCACGCTCGATTCGAAGATTTCGGTCATGCTATTTACCGAAATGGCGCTAATGGCTTCGAAATGGCTTAGAAATGAGCATATATATCGTTATCCCCTTCTTGAATATGATATATTTAAGCTATTCTAATTAAACCAGAACTATATTTGTCCAAATTACGTTAGAAACCGCAACATTTTGAAACACAGACATGCGGTCGCCATTTCCGTCCAGGATGAAATTTGAATGGCGACCGCACGTCTGTGTTTCAAAATGTTGCTGTTTCTAACGTAATTTGGTCAAATATAGTTCTGGTTTAATTAGAATACCTTAAATATATCATATTCAAGAAGGGGATAACGATATGTATGCTCATTTCTAAGCCATTTCGAAGCCATTAGCGCCATTAGCGCCATTAGCGCCATTTCGGTAAATATCATGACCCGAAGATTTGATCGAGACAGGGGTGAACCTTTGCGCTGCGGCTTACGTTGGATGGGATATATTCTGTTCTAATCCTGGAGCTTTGTATAACCGTGCTCTACCCAAAATCTCAGAACTACCATCACGACAGACAAGCTGTGTAATGAGATGGTAAGGTACATAGGCATCATTCTCGCAATGAAGCGTTACTGTAAGTCTATCCTCACTCAACCCTCACGTTCCCTCCCAAAATTTGCTTCCTGAAGCCTAGAAATGAATAAAATTTTATTAAACAACAGTAATGTTCATATTAAAATGCAGATCTGAGACTCACCCCCGCGCAGACTCCTTTGTTTTTATTAAGCTGGTTGAGATTTAGCTGATCGTGTGGCCGGCAGCACGCCTTGATCCACGCCATGGCATCGGCTCTTCTGCTTTTTACAGAGGGAAATTGATGCAATTTGCCTCCTACTATTTTATCGGGATATCGTTGATCACCAGAGCATGTGCCCCACTGGCAGTGAACAACCATTTTGTTGTGGTTGTGCGATAGGCTAGAACCGAAGCGAAAACGCGTGATGGAGTCAAAGAGACGCTGCTTCCAGACAGTGCCGTATTTGTGATACTAGTGTGAGCCAGAGAAGTCTGCACTAAAAATAGACTAGTTCCGCGTCAGCGATTGGCTAAGTCCAGCGACCGTGTGGGCCGTGTGGATGGGCTAATACCAGAGTCTTAACTGTACAGTGTCCCATCAACTGTAAAGCTTCGCTTTAAGCTGGCAATTCTTGATTCTGCTGTACAAACCACCGCTACTGTTAACACAGTAACTATGCCCGGTAAGGTGAAGGGTTCTTGTAAGCAATTTTACAGTAAAATACAATTAAAAAACTCAGCATTACTCTATATGTTTACTGCAGCACCATCGCATCCGCTTGGGGGCGCTGCCGTCACTCGTTTCGCACAGACGTGCGTTATGCGCCTTCTTTGTGTAACATACGTTCTTTGTTCAGGTTCTGATTTTAAATAAAACTTCCTTGGTTGTCAATCATCTTAAGGATTTGTGTTTGTTGGTACTGCAACTGCATGAAATTGATAGTGGAGCAATATTTACAGGATCAGTGACGGAACAATTCAACATAAATGCTTTTGTATTTGGATGTTACACTGACCACGAAAAAGTTTCCCCCACCTTCTTCTAAATCATTAAATTTATACGTCTACAACAAAGTATTCTTGCGCTCATACAAATAAAGTTGTTGAAACAGCGATATGTTTGTAATCGGATCTGAAATGCTTATATTAATACATCAAGGGCAAAGTAAAACATTCCATCAGTATGTTGAATGCTTTCAAGCCCATGACATTTTTAACCGTACATAATTTATGCATATCGTGTGAAGCCTGAAAAATGTAACATTTCCTGTCTTGCTTTACGCTGGCAACCATTTCAGGATATGCTGGAAGATTTCATGCATAACTTATGAAACGCCTGATCATAAGGACGTAGGCTATAATCACTAATTTCCCTGTTCGCAATGTTCTTTCTCTCGTTTAGCTCTGTTCCTCTGCACAGCAGCTTCCACAGGGAGTATTGATCAGCTTTTGGATGCCGAAACAGGTGTGCATTATCACCCAACACATAAACTTTCTCTCGTTTAGCTCTGTTCCTCTGCACAGCAGCTTCCACAAGGAGTATTGATCAGCTTTTGGATGCCGAAACAGGTGTGCATTATCACCCAACACATAAACCACCAAACGCCCCAGTTCTCTGAAAGACGTATGATGATACTAGTGACCTTACGCCCCCGTGGCGATACTACATTCTATTCCGCGTAGGTCAGTGGCACACGGCCTTCGGGTAAGCGCAGAAAGGGGAATCGCCTGGAAGCAATTAGCACGAATGTAGGTGACCTTCGAGGCAATGATAGCACCATCAAGGAAACAACTTTCGCATTAGTGCGCGTGTTCTCACTCGCACTGCGTTTAGAAGGCTGCCACTGTTTTATGGATTAGCCGTCCTCGTCTCTATAAACGCGCACTCACGTTGCGCGAGGCTGTTTCGATTTTTCGCCGGAGAAATCGCCACGTGCTCAAAAAATCATACTGCGATGACCCAATTTGCCGATGATTTACAGTTTTTGGCCAAATGACTTTAAAAAAAAACCTATCAAACTGGACAAAATACCCCATGTGCCAGGCAGATTCGTTCGAGATACCGGTGAGTGAAAATCCACACATTTCGCACATGTCGATAGACGACGCATGTGCGACGTAATTGGTGAAACGCAGTCCTTACTGTTATTTACCATCACTACCAGCTACCCCTGTGGCACTTCGTGTTGTTTGTGGCCGCCCATGGTCGACCTAGTGCACCAAGGGCCGTATGCATGGAGATACTTAATCTAAGTCGTGCTTAACTCCTTAAGGCCTCCGCACACGAGGCAACTCCACTCGGGCAACTCGATTGCTCGCCATACATTGCTTCGTGTGCGATGTCAGTTGAAACCAACTGGCATTCCAAGCAACTTTCTACGCCACCAGCAACTGAATTGCTCGAGTTTAAACCTGTTCTAGTTTTGGGGGCAGTGACGTGCCACTCTCTGTGAATCCACCAAGAGCCTCGTTCTCGTGTACTCGCGGCTATTGCACATTTAATGGCGGACGTCTTCGCTTCGCTCAGAAAACGCTGAATTTGGAGACTCTAGAAACCCCATCCAAAGAAAATGTAACCCATGAACAGCATTAATTTATCAAAGCTGTATGTTGAATGCATCAATAGGTCTTGAAAGCTCGTACAATGTAAATTTCGAAATGCAGGTCACATGCAGAACCGTGTGTCCGCGGGTCGACGTGTTCGCAACGTGGCGAGAGGTGAAAAATTACAGTGGAAGCGTGTGCGAGCTGCAGTCTCCAGCATTGCCTGGCACATGGCAAGCAACCGACCACAAACAACGTGGCAAGAGACTTTGGTTGCCTCGTGTAGACTCAGCTAAGTGCCTCCTCAACGCTCAGCTCAAATGGTGTGCATGAAACGGAATAACCGTTGACTTAGTTGAGGCATTCTAGTAAACTAGAGATTTCGCCTACCGGCAAAAGTATCTCTAGCACTGTTCACATCACGTGATGGAAGGTTTTTGGCCAATTTATGCAAACGGAGGTCACACGAGAGGCTTGTGGGATAGCCGATGTGCTCCCTGACGTATGCCGTTAAAGTAGTTCTAAGACTATTTCGCACAAAACTTTTAACTTCCTCTTGTTGAGACAACAAACAAAGCGTTTATTCGATACAATAAAATGTGTGTGTTGAAATGGAAACACGTTTTGACGTCTGAATGATTTCTGTAAAAAGTGGAGAGAGAAATAGTATCAGAGCGAACTATTTTTGGCGCAAGGCTGTAATGCGAAGGGGCAAGCCTATTACGCATTCATTGCAAACTGTGCCAGAGTCAATACTACTGACTCGGGTTTACAGAATGTAGTTGAGGCAGACGCTCGAGGGGAAACCCCGTCTGATTTGCATTAAACTTTAGCCTACGTCACGGTCTGTCGAAAACGAGGTGGCCAATGAAAAGTAAAGAATTCCCACGACAACATTTTAAAAACTGTCGTTTGTTTTGCAAGAGATTGAGATGAAGAGAAAGCGACAAGCTAACTAAAGCGAATCGGGAGGAGCTGATGTTGGTTGAAATGGCGTTGCATCATAAGCACATTTTGTTTGCACCGTTGTCCGCCAAGGTAATAACTCGAAAAAAGACAGTAGTCTGGTAGACAATTTGCAAGGCTGTGAACACCCGATGAGTTTACAAGCGAAATCTCAAGCACACGTACAACTTATCGTCATCGTGCTTTTAAAAAGGATGACAATGGTCGCGAAACACACGCTGCCTTCTTAAACTTCCACGCAACACCAGCTTGTGCTCGAGCCTTTCTTTCTTTCTAGGTTCATTTGCGTCCGACCCCGGAATTTTCTTTGACTACGAGCCTGCTGGCCATTGAATGTTACGCTTGACAACTGGCTGCTCGATTGATAGAAAACGGCGCATGCGCACTAGGCTCGATGAATGAAATCATCAATTGAAAGTGTATTGACGATTCAAAATGTTAATCGTATCACAAGCATACGTTTCTGTACACTTGTCAGTCAATTTACACCAGTTATCTGTCCTAGGAACTATACGATTCCATGTCAAATTTTCGAGTCGAGAGCGCTACGTCGCCATTACAATTTGATACAGTCAGTGCAGTGTTCGCCCCCTTGATTTGAGTCGCCTTAAGAAAAGTTGAGGCGGGGTGACACGTGGATGAACTTTAAGCACGATGTTGTTGTTTCAGTAAAGTTGAGGCGAGGTGACACGTGGATGAACTTTAAGCACGATGTTGTTGTTTCAGTGCAGTGTTCGCCCCCTTGATTTGAGTCGCCTTAAGAAAAGTTGAGGCGAGGTGACACGTGGATGAACTTTAAGCACGATGTTGTTGTTTCAGTGCAGTTGAGCCACTCCATGCACACGACTTAGAGATTCGTGAAGCTGAGCAAGCAATCTCGATCTGAAGTCTGACTTGAGTCTCTTCATGCACACGGCCCCAGGCCCTTAAGTGAAGCTCAAAGAAGGAGGGGGGGCGGGGGGGGGGGGGAGTGGGGGTGCGACGGCCGAGCGTATAGCAGCTCCTGCCGTTTGTAAAGTCTTTCCTGCTTTTTGTCCATCGTCATGACTGCAAAATGTTGACAAAGATGTAAGACGAAGGTACGGCACTACATAACATCGACGTGAGTTGCTTTTTATCCGCACAGTATCGTTTGTATCTCGCAGACCAGGTCGTGTATCATGAGTCTGCCGTGCCACTTTTATGGGGAGAGGCCACAAAATAAACAATTATGTATGATCCTGATGTTAGCTCTACTATTACATCAGCATCCGTGAGCAACCGGAACTCGTCCTTCTCGAAAGTGTAGCGAGTGTTTATTCGAAACAAAGCACTCATTCAGGGAAGCCACCCATGAACACTGAAGAAGCGTACAGTGGCATCATATTTTAATATAACATATTTAGTGATGTAGAAAAAGAAAGTATACAGTGCACACACAAATACACATAAACACATGCGCGCATTTGTGCAGGCACGTACTCACTCGTTCACTCACTCACTCACTCACTCACTCACTCACTCACTCACTCACTCACTCACTCACTCACTCACTCACTCACTCACTCACTCACTCACTCACTCGCTCGCTCGCTCACTCACTCTCTCTCTAACTCACTCACTCATTCATTGACTCACTCACTCGCTCACTCGCTCTTTTATTCGCTAGCTTACTCACTCATTCACTTCACTTATACACTAACTCACTCACTTCACTCACTCGCTCGCTCACTCACTCTTGCTCGCTCACTCTCGCTCGCTCACTCACTCACCCACTCACTCACTAACTCACACACTCTCGCTCACTCACTAACGTGTGCAAACACGCATGCACTGGTTTTAATTGACTGACAAGTGTACAGAAACGTATGCTTGTGCTACGATTAACATTTTGAATCGTCAATACACTTTCAATTGATGATTTCATTCATCAAACCTAGTGCGCATGCGCCGTTTCCTATCAATCGAGCATCCAGTTGTCAAGCGTAACATTCAATGACCAGCAGGCTCGTAGTCAAAGAAAATTCCGGGGTCGGACGCAAATGAACCTTGAAAGAAAGAAAGGCTCGTGCACAAGCTGGTGTTGAGTGCTGAAGGATGCCTGTTGCGCCTGCAGAATAGTGCCTGTTGAGTTAGATGTAGCAGTGATGTGGCACTCTTTCCAGTGCCGTGCCTATGTGGCCAATGTGCCAAGCCCTGGAAGATGAGAAACACCTTCCAAAGGTGACAAACTACGCCGATATTACATAGCTCTGAATGAAACCAACAATTCAAAGGACAGTGTGTGTGTGTGTGTGTGTGTGTGTGTGTGTGTGTGTGTGTGTGTGTGTGTGTGTGTGTGTGTGTGTGTGTGTGTGTGTGTGTGTGTGTGTGTGTGTGTGTGTGTGATTTGTCTTGCCGTGATAAAGCGCCTCCCACTCTTAAATGAGGATGACCCTGTGGCACATCTTGCTATTTGAGGCCACCGTAGGTCGAGATATTGGGGTAATTCCGAGAGCAACTTGACAATGTGTGCGGCTGAAGAGGAAAGCATCTAGCATAGAGCGGGGAGGTTTGAAATTGAAAAAGTGACAGCAAACCCCCAACAGGAAGGAGGCAACTTATTATCTTCAGATACAGAGCCTCCGTCAACAAGTGCATTGGGCCTTATGGTGTGTTTTAATTGAGGAAAGCTTACGCCTATTTCGCCATAGAAGCAATCTTGTCAAACCTGTGGGGATGCAGGACTGGACCCGCCGCTGCGTCCTCATTCACTAGAGAAGATTGCTACTACGGTGAAATAAGATTGCTACTACGGGGAAGTAAGATTGCTACTACGGTGAAATAAGATTGCTACTACGGGGAAGTAAGATTGCTACTACGGGGAAGTAAGATTGCTACTACGGGGAAGTAAGATTGCTACTGCAGTGAAGTAAGATTGCTACTACGGGGAAGTAAGATTGCTACTACGGGGAAGTAAGATTGCTACTACGGTGAAGTAAGATTGCTACTGCAGTGAAGTAAGATTGCTACTACGGTGAAGTAAGATTGCTACTACGGGGAAGTAAGATTGCTACTACGGGGAAGTAAGATTGCTACTGCAGTTAAGTAAGATTGCTACTACGGGGAAGTAAGATTGCTACTACGGGGAAGTAAGATTGCTACTACGGGGAAGTAAGATTGCTACTACGGGGAAGTAAGGTTGCTACTACGGGGAAGTAAGATTGCTACTACGGTGAAGTAAGATTGCTACTTCGGGGAAGTAAGATTGCTACTACGGGGAAGTAAGATTGCTACTACGGTGAAGTAAGATTGCTACTACGGTGAAGTAAGATTGCTACTACGGGGAAGTAAGATTGCTACTACGGTGAAGTAAGATTGCTACTACGGGGAAGTAAGATTGCTACTACGGGGAAGTAAGATTGCTACAGCAGGGAAGTAAGATTGCTACTACGGGGAAGTAAGATTGCTACTACTGTGAAGTAAGATTGCTACTGCAGTGACGTAAGATTGCTACTACGGGGAAGTAAGATTGCTACTACGGGGAAGTACGATTGCTACTACGGGGAAGTAAGATTGCTACTACGGGGAAGTAAGATTGCTACTACGGTGAAATAAGATTGCTACAGCAGGGAAGTAAGATTGCTACTACGGGGAAGTAAGATTGCTACTACGGGGAAGTAAGATTGCTACTACGGGGAAGTACGATTGCTACTACGGGGAAGTAAGATTGCTACTACGGGGAAGTAAGATTGCTACTACGGGGAAGTAAGATTGCTACTACGGTGAAGTAAGATTGCTACTACGGTGAAGTAAGATTGCTACTACGGTGAAATAAGATTGCTACAGCAGGGAAGTAAGATTGCTACTACGGGGAAGTAAGATTACTACTACGGGGAAGTAAGATTGCTACTACGGGAAAGTAAGATTGCTACTTCAGGGAAGTAAGATTGCTACTACGGGGTAGTAAGATTGCTACTACGGTGAAGTAAGATTGCTACTACGGGGAAGTAAGATTGCTACTACAGGGAAGTAAGATTGCTACTACGGGGAAGTAAGATTGCTACTACGGTGAAGTAAGATTGCTACTACGGTGAAGTAAGATTGTTACTACGGGGAAGTAAGATTGCTACTACGGGGAAGTAAGATTGCTACTACGGGGAAGTAAGACTGCTACTACAGGGAAGTAAGATTGCTACTACGGGGAAGTAAGATTGCTACTACGGGGAAGTAAGATTGCTACTACGGGGAAGTAAGATTGCTACTACGGTGAAGTAAGATTGCTACAGCAGGGAAGTAAGATTGCTACTACGGTGAAGTAAGATTGCTACTACGGTGAAGTAAGATTGCTACTACGGGGAAGTAAGATTGCTACTACGGGGAAGTAAGATTGCTAATACGGGGAAGTAAGATTGCTACTACGGGGAAGTAAGATTGCTACTACGGGGAAGTAAGATTGCTACTACGGTGAAGTAAGATTGCTACTACGGTGAAGTAAGATTGCTACTATGGGGAAGTAAGATTGCTACTACGGTGGAGTAAGATTGCTACTACGGTGAAGTAAGATTGCTACTACGGGGAAGTAAGATTGCTACTACGGTGAAGTAAGATTGCTAATACGGGGAAGTAAGATTGCTACTACGGGGAAGTAAGATTGCTACTACGGGGAAGTAAGATTGCTAATACGGGGAAGTAAGATTGCTACTACGGGGAAGTAAGATTGCTACTGCAGTGGCGTAAGATTGCTACTGCAGTGAAGTAAGATTGCTACTATGGTGAAGTAAGATTGCTACTACGGGGAAGTAAGATTGCTACTACGGGGAAGTAAGATTGCTACTACGGGGAAGTAAGATTGCTACTAGGGGGCAATAAGATTGCTACTACAGTGAAGTAAGATTGCTACAGCAGGGAAGTAAGATTGCTACTACGGGGAAGTAAGATTGCTACTACGGGGAAGTAAGATTGCTACTACGGAGAAGTAAGATTGCTACTACGGTGAAGTAAGATTGCTACTACGGGGAAGTAAGATTGCTACTACGGGGAAGTAAGATTGCTACTACGGGGAAGTAAGATTGCTACTACGGGGAAGTAAGATTGCTACTACGGGGAAGTAAGATTGCTACTACGGAGAAGTAAGATTGCTACTACGGGGAAGTAAGATTGCTACTACGGGGAAGTAAGATTGCTACTACGGGGAAGTAAGATTGCTACTACGGGGAAGTAAGATTGCTACTACGGGGAAGTAAGATTGCTACTACGGGAAGTAAGATTGCTACTACGGGGAAGTAAGATTGCTACTGCAGTGAAGTAAGATTGCTACTACGGGGAAGTAAGATTGCTACTACGGGGAAGTAAGATTGCTACTACGGGGAAGTAAGATTGCTACTACGGGGAAGTAAGATTGCTACTACGGTGAAGTAAGATTGCTACTACGGGGAAGTAAGATTGCTACTACGGTGAAGTAAGATTGCTACTACGGGGAAGTAAGATTGCTACTACGGTGAAGTAAGATTGTTACTACAGGGAAGTAAGATTGCTACTACGGTGAAGTAAGATTGCTACTACGGGGAAGTAAGATTGCTACTACGGGGAAGTAAGATTGCTACTACGGGGAAGTAAGATTGCTACTACGGGGAAGTAAGATTGCTACTACGGTGAAGTAAGATTGCTACTACGGGGAAGTAAGATTGCTACTACGGGGAAGTAAGATTGCTACTACGGGGAAGTAAGATTGCTACTACGGGGAAGTAAGATTGCTACTACGGGAAAGTAAGATTGCTACTACGGGGAAGTAAGATTGCTACTACGGGGAAGTAAGATTGCTACTACAGTGAAGTAAGATTGCTACTACGGGGAAGTAAGATTGCTACTACGGTGGAGTAAGATTGCTACTACGGTGAAGTAAGATTGCTACTACGGGGAAGTAAGATTGCTACTACGGTGAAGTAAGATTGCTACTACGGGGAAGTAAGATTGCTACTACGGGGAAGTAAGATTGCTACTACGGGGAAATAAGATTGCTAATACGGGGAAGTAAGATTGCTACTACGGGGAAGTAAGATTGCTACTGCAGTGGCGTAAGATTGCTACTGCAGTGAAGTAAGATTGCTACTATGGTGAAGTAAGATTGCTACTACGGGGAAGTAAGATTGCTACTACGGGGAAGTAAGATTGCTACTACGGGGAAGTAAGATTGCTACTACGGGGCAATAAGATTGCTACTACAGTGAAGTAAGATTGCTACAGCAGGGAAGTAAGATTGCTACTACGGGGAAGTAAGATTGCTACTACGGGGAAGTAAGATTGCTACTACGGAGAAGTAAGATTGCTACTACGGTGAAGTAAGATCGCTACTACGGGGAAGTAAGATTGCTACTACGGTGAAGTAAGATTGCTACTACGGGGAAGTAAGATTGCTACTACGGGGAAGTAAGATTGCTACTACGGAGAAGTAAGATTGCTACTACGGTGAAGTAAGATTGCTACTACGGGGAAGTAAGATTGCTACTACGGGGAAGTAAGATTGCTACTACGGGGAAGTAAGATTGCTACTACGGGGAAGTAAGATTGCTACTACGGGGAAGTAAGATTGCTACTACGGGGAAGTAAGATTGCTACTACGGGGAAGTAAGATTGCTACTGCAGTGAAATAAGATTGCTACTACGGGGAAGTAAGATTGCTACTACGGGGAAGTAAGATTGCTACTACGGGGAAGTAAGATTGCTACTACGGGGAAGTAAGATTGCTACTACGGTGAAGTAAGATTGCTACTACGGGGAATTAAGATTGCTACTACGGGGAAGTAAGATTGCTACTACGGGGAAGTAAGATTGCTACTACGGTGAAGTAAGATTGCTACAGCAGGGAAGTAAGATTGCTACTACGGTGAAGTAAGATTGCTACTACGGGGAAGTAAGATTGCTACTACGGGGAAGTAAGATTGCTACTACGGGGAAGTAAGATTGCTACTACGGGGAAGTAAGTTGCTACTACGGGGAAATAAGATTGCTACTACGGTGAAGTAAGATTGCTACTGCAGTGAAGTAAGATTGCTACTACGGGGAAGTAAGATTGCTACTACGGGGAAGTAAGATTGCTACTACGGGGAAGTAAGATTGCTACTACGGGGAAGTAAGATTGCTACTACGGTGAAGTAAGATTGCTACAGCAGGGAAGTAAGATTGCTACTACAGGGAAGTAAGATTGCTACTATGGGGAAGTAAGATTGCTACTACGGGGAAGTAGGATTGCTACTACGGGGAAGTAAGATTGCTACTACGGTGAAGTAAGATTGCTACTACGGGGAAGTAAGATTGCTACTACGGGGAAGTAAGATTGCTACTACGGGGAAGTAAGATTGCTACTACGGTGAAGTAAGATTGCTACAGCAGGGAAGTAAGATTGCTACTTCGGGGAAGTAAGATTGCTACTACGGGGAAGTAAGATTGCTATTACGGGGAAGTAAGATTGCTACTACGGTGAAATAAGATTGCTACAGCAGGGAAGTAAGATTGCTACTACGGGGAAGTAAGATTGCTACTACGGGGAAGTAAGATTGCTACTACAGTGAAGTAAGATTGCTACTACGGGGAAGTAAGATTGCTACTACGGGGAAGTAAGATTGCTACTACGGTGAAGTAAGATTGCTACTACGGGGAAGTAAGATTGCTACTACGGTGAAGTAAAATTGTTACTACGGTGAAGTAAACGCAGACGATGCTCAAGTAAAAGAGGCCCTTCAACTTCCTGATACTCCTAGGGGAAGGCCACATCCGTTGGTCGTCGATGTATTTAGCTGGTGCCATATCATATAAGTCAGAAACTTCCCAAACCTGCTCTACAATGGGGGTTTGCGAGTAGAACATAGGGAGAAAACAAATGACGCGTCAAGTCTTATGTGTCGACCTCTCGAATCGAAATTTTGTACAGGCTCGTGAATTCATGCCGGAGCATGGCCGGTATCGCATGAACGGGGGAGAAGGGCAAGCGCTGACGGAAAACAAAAAGGTTCCCAGTGAGATCGATGTTAACAGGGTGGCACGCCGAACCAATCGCCTGCCTCACTGAAGAGAGAATGGAGTAGGACTGGGTGGGGTGTGGAGGGATGGCGTGGGGTGGGGTGCATTAAATGCGGTGAGCTGGGGTGGTTGGGATGGTGGATGAGTTAAAGATCTTGTGCAGGCAGTGATGTCAGACTGGGGTAAAAAATAATGCATGTTTTGAAGCGACGAATAATGTATGTATGTGGCGTTATCAACTCAGATCAGTCCAGAATCTCAGTTGCATTTAGACGTAGCAGATCCACACCACTGAACTCATGCATCGACCTCCACACATCTATTTCCTGGACAAGTAGTGGCCTTCTCCTAACGACTTCAGGCACCGCAATCCAGATTTCAGTCTGCTGTTGTCTTGTGCCACGTGTAGCAACAGACTGAGTATTTGTTAATTTCATAAATCCAGAAATGCAATAACACAACATTGTTGCCAAAACGTCTGCCTCAAAAGGATTTGGATTATGTATTCCATGAAACATCATGCTACGGTAACCTGTTTGTTGTTACAATGGCGGACTTCATGATTGCTACATGATTCCCCCCCCCAAAAAAAATATTTATTTTTAAATGACATAATACAGATTATTATATTATTTTTAAAAATTAAGTAACATATTATTATTATCTTGCTCTGTGTGCTTTTGCTCAAATCACAGACAGGCTAAAAGCAACTTTGGTCTGGAAATGGTTGTTCCTTTTTTAGAGTTCGACACGATAATGCCTTTGTATCAACCTTTTTGGGGAACCGAAAGGTCGCGGGTTCAGTCCCCGCCTGTGGTCTTACAATTTTTTCCTGACTGTCCCACGCAGAGTCTCGGCTCTGTATGTACAACTTTACGAAAATACATCCACAAGGATTGCAGCCATTTTTCTTTCGACTGACTGCTCTCACACGAGTTTCAAAGAAACGAAATTTATACAGATGCAATGACCAAACTGTGGTTGCTTTGACAAATATTCGGAAAGCAGAAAATTCACTTCACAAATGCTTCGTTCTCCATCATTTGTTCATAAATGTACGGTTTCGTGTTTAGTTAATTCCATCTATGATTTTTTCATACCAAACTGCAAATACTGACGTAGTGAGGTTGAATGTGTGTTCCTTGATTTAAAAAAGTAGATATCTAGAAAGTTTATCGTGTGTTTATCTAATTAATACTGATTGCAGGGTTGTTTTAAGAAACCAAATGAGTCAATATACATTTTGTTGTTGCTGCTGACTGAATATAAACCATTTCCAGCAAATACGTTCCGATGGTTTTTCTTCTCGTTGCTTCAACTTGAGCCCTTACAAAGCTTGTTCGACCATGAACTGTCAACGTACCACACCCCCTGAGCTTCTTGGCGCTCATGAGACAACGTGGAATTGGCGTTAAAAGAGAACCGCGGGAGGGGGTGGAGGGGGAGGCGGGGGCGGGGGAGCGAGGGGGTAAGAGGACGCAGATGGCAAGTGGGGATAAAATATTTATCGCTTGAATACCAGATCGATAACGAACACAAGCGAGTTCAGCTTTGAATGTGACTGCAAACGCTGGCGCGGCGTGGACAGCGGTGGACCGCGGGGACAACAATGTCTTGGTCGCCTGCGAGTCTGCCGTCAATAATGCTAATGTGTCCATAGAGGCCAGGGCTGGCATGCCGCATTCACGACAGCTGCCTCCAGTAAGCCGTCCTCGCAAGATCCTTTTCCGAGCCGTCTTGTGTCACCGCCTTGTTCAAGTCCATGGCGATCCCGCAACCTCCCTGATCTCGCATTGTTCGTTTTTCCGCCTGGGGCGACTCTGACATGCGCACTCCGCTCCTTCCACAGCCTCTCATGTCCATCCTCTACCCAAACTATGATCGGGCATTCTTCACAAAGAGCATTGGTTGCTTCTTCGACCAAGATATAAGCCAAGGTTTATGGGAACGATTTTGTTTGCCTGGCATCGCTATGCCTCAAAGTGGTTACAGTTC
Source organism: Theodoxus fluviatilis (assembly GCA_034096865.1). NCBI lineage: Eukaryota > Metazoa > Mollusca > Gastropoda > Cycloneritida > Neritidae > Theodoxus > Theodoxus fluviatilis. The sequence goes on from JAWQFJ010005423.1 coordinate 75,565, forward strand.
GAACATGCCATACGAGACATCCACGCATAGGCACGAGAAAAATGTGTTGTCCTTAAAAGGAGTCACATGAACTCTGTTCATTATGACCATGCAGGCATTACAGCATGTCGTATAAGGTTTTATGCCGATTTACTCCCGCGGACTTTAATCGACCACTTGTCAACATATTAGTCACAATCCTTTTTGCTAAAATAAATCCATCATCGGATGAATCAATCGAAGGGTAGGGCTGATTCCTTGGAAAATATATGGTGATTATCACCTCGACGCTTGTCGCATGTAACGAGAACGTGTTTGTCACGGCCTGTGTCTTGTGTTACGAAGCAGCGGAAGACTGTACAAGTTTGAAATCGATGTCCCTCACGGGCAAAACCAAATGAACACCCTCGGCAAACGAGAGGGCGAACAAATGCTTTCCCGGTCGGTATGTGCATGCATTAGACAATTGTATTTATTGTGTTCTATTCATTAAAGCTTTCAAAGCACCATAACCTCCTTTGCCAGCGAACGTGTGATAGGGAATTAATTCCAAACCTTTCGACACAATAGTCAAATTAATATTTACTCGTTGCCTTTTTTCTAAAACAATTTTGACTTCTTCAAAGAGAAACTATTTACGTCGCCATGCTTCCGAGATACAACTCACTTTGTTTCTGCATTCGTCATCTGCTTGTTCAAGATTAACGCCATAGCGAAACCAGAAGAGAAGCCAGTGTCGGATATAAGACACATTTGCATATACGTAGGAGAGAAGCCAGCACCGCAAACAGGTTGCCATCTTGTGTCTAAGCTTTCAAAACGACCTAAGGATAGCGGACTGCTCGATTTCTTATCTGCTGCACTCACTGCTTTGATGAATCATTTTGAACAAGGATTTTGGCTTCATTTTTTGGACTCGATGCAATTCCCCATTCACCTGTTGTTTGCGACGATAGACAAATTGTTAGTACTACACATGGAAACCCTGGCAACCTGACGGTGATAGAAATGAAGGCAAAGACGACAAAAGACCAAGAGGCGTTGGCGGTAGATTAAAAAGGCTCTGTGATTAATGAGGAAATGAACACATTTCAAAGACCGCCCTCTGTTTGTGAAAAAGTGCAAGGACAGATCAATATACATGTAAAGAAGCCACCGGTAAAAACCTGCTGTGCGCTACGTCGAAACATTATTTTTCCATCAATACACACAGGAGTCTTGTTTTCGTCTCGCCGACGCATTGTAGCTGCTGTCGCTCTTAGAATCCCCAGCCCGTTTTGAATGACAGTTGCAATGGCGATGACGCCGATGGTGGTGCACGTGAAACATGGTGTCCTGTGTTTGTGGCTATGGCATGGTTCGAACAGGCAGGGAGTGTAGAGACGGTGTACGAGTCTCTCTCTCCCTTCACTGCCTCCAAGGAATCTGCAGACGGGAAGGCGGGACATAACTGGGTGCACACAGTTTGCCAGGGCCAGCAGAAATCAATCCTTTTTCTTCTTCACCAACGACCAGTCTTCCTAGGAATTACTTCACTTTATTCGATGTCAACTGATCACGTCACAGATTTTGCATTCGGACGCTTTGTAGCGTTTTCTTAGAATACTACCGCCCACAACTCACGGAGTGCAGGCAGCCACAACTGATATGATTCAGAAGCTATAAACACCAGGGCCATACCCGACATTACAGCCACCCCATGGTGCACCACACGAATAAATCGCAAAACTCGATGCGCCCCCAGCACCGCAATAAAAGTCGAAGACAGGGACGGTGCCAGATGAGAAAGTGCCTCCGCGCGAACAACACACATCTCTAGGGCAGTGGTAGAGCGAGTGTGAAAGAAACACGCCATCTCACGCGCACTCGAGGGTGAAGACACAGATCAGAGACAGAACACCGAAGTACAGACATCCGGACAGGTCTCTGCACCCCACTCCCACCCTCCTACACATGC
>JAWQFJ010005423.1:82500-85000 GCA_034096865.1 Theodoxus fluviatilis
CGCTGCATTATTCAAATCGAGATGTGTGTCGGAGTGCGCGGATCGAGTCGATGCACGGGTCTTGTGACAGAGGTACATGATACCATTTGTCTTATCATGTAACTGAGAGGTTTGAGAAGTTTGACCATGTGCAAATGCAAAAATTATTTGTAACTTTTAATCAGAGAAGCATAAACAGTGTGTTTCTGTTACAACCACGTGCGAAGGTCTTTACGGGGTAAGGGGTCAAGGTTGACAGGAAGTGAGGATTTTGAGGTCAAGAATGTAGGTCGAGACGTTACCACTGTGGGTAAGCCAGGGATAAAAAAAACTAAATAGTACAGGAACGTATTCCATCAGAGTCTTCTAGTCAACGACGTTCTTGAATAGAAATATACAACTAGAGATAACGAATGTTATCTTTGTATAAGAACGTTTTTGTTGTATGTTAATGTATTGTGGGACTGGAAATTCTTTGATAGTTTTACATCATAAGAATTTTAAGCTTGAATCATTTTTCATGTTTAAAAACATGCTGTTGATGCACATTTCTCGGAAATTGTAAGCAACCGGTCTAACTTCAGTTTTTACCTAATGCGAGTTTTGCACACATTTGTCAATTAAAAGCGTTGCTGCCATATTGTTGATAGATAATTCAATTTTAATAACAACGTGTGAATATTGTTTGGTCATCTAACGTCAATTGCGTCAAACGATTGAATGTTTATCTTAAAAAATGGGAAAAGGTCAAATATAAGAAAGAAAAGCACCATAAAACGAAACACATCCAAAATATTATATATACAAAATGCCAATAAATACTTCCCCTAACGTGAGACAATAATTTAGCAGAATTTACACAAGAAATTACTGGAAAAACGTTGAAAAAAGCAACAGATGAGACAAGAGATCATTGGAGTAGTGGAGAGTTATCGGGTCTCTAGCGTTCACATTCCAGTGCTCCAAACTCTCTCTCTCTCTCTCTATATATATATATATATATCTATCTATCTATCTATCTATCTATCTATCTATCTATCTATCTATCTATCTATCTATCTATCTATCTATCTATCTATCTATCTATCTATCTATCTATCTATCTATCTATCTATCTATCTATCTATCTATCTATCTATCTATCTATCTATCTATCTATCTATCTATCTATCTATCTATCTATCTATCTATCTATCTATCTATCTATCTATCTATCTATCTATCTATCTATCTATCTATCTATCTATCTATCTATCTATCTATCTATCTATCTATCTATCTATCTATCTATCTATCTATCTATCTATCTATCTATCTATCTATCTATCTATCTATCTATCTATCTATCTATCTATCTATCTATCTATCTATCTATCTATCTATCTATCTATCTATCTATCTATCTATCTATCTATCTATCTATCTATCTATCTATCTATCTATCTATCTATCTATCTATCTATCTATCTATCTATCTATCTATCTATCTATCTATCTATCTATCTATCTATCTATCTATCTATCTATCTATCTATCTATCTATCTATCTATCTATCTATCTATCTATCTATCTATCTATCTATCTATCTATCTATCTATCTATCTATCTATCTATCTATCTATCTATCTATCTATCTATCTATCTATCTATCTATCTATCTATCTATCTATCTATCTATCTATCTATCTATCTATCTATCTATCTATCTATCTATCTATCTATCTATCTATCTATCTATCTATCTATCTATCTATCTATCTATCTATCTATCTATCTATCTATCTATCTATCTATCTATCTATCTATCTATCTATCTATCTATCTATCTATCTATCTATCTATCTATCTATCTATCTATCTATCTATCTATCTATCTATCTATCTATCTATCTATCTATCTATCTATCTATCTATCTATCTATCTATCTATCTATCTATCTATCTATCTATCTATCTATCTATCTATCTATCTATCTATCTATCTATCTATCTATCTATCTATCTATCTATCTATCTATCTATCTCTCTCTCTCTCTTTGTGAGTGTGTGTCTCTTTCTGTGTCTTTCGATCTCTCTCTTTCTCTCTCTCTTTCCCTCTCTATTTCTCTCTCTCTCTCTATCTCTCTCTCTTTCGCGCTCTCTCTGTATTTCTCTCTCTGTGGGTTTCTCTTTCTCTCCGTCTCTCTCTCTCTCTCTCTCTCTCTCTCTCTCTCTCTTTCTCTCTCTCTCTCTTTCCCCCCAACACGCATACACCCCCAGTGTCATGCGCATGCACGCACGCACATTTACGTGTAATAACGTCTACTCAGAAAGCACGAGAGAACAATAAAATAACTTTAGGATTTGTCCACAGTACGTAATATGCTTGAATCTAGATGGAAAAAGTGTCTCATTAACATTTGGATAGTATGTCTACGTTTGTTTTAACCTTGATCTTTCAATATCTACTGTGATCAGTAGTATTGTTTTTGCGCTCGGCATCTAGATTTTACTGTCAACAGACGGCTTACACATGCGATC
>JAWQFJ010005423.1:92500-102500 GCA_034096865.1 Theodoxus fluviatilis
CACGCCCGGGGAGTTATGCTAAAAACCGGCCGCGTTAATGTATCTGCGTTTTGTGACAAACGTCTTGCTCGGCGGTACTGTAATCCATGCACCTTAACGGTCCGCGTGATTCGGGTGTAATCTTAAGCTAAACGACGTTCCGAATGCTTCTGACTTCGACCATTTCAGCAACGCCAATACACATCGTTTAGCGCGGTCTCGTTCTCGTTCAAATGCCGAAATTTCAAACTGGGGTACTCTGTCCGCCTGGACAGAGTACCTCGGGTACAGTGTCCACGAATGTTTCCGACTTCGACCATTTCAGCCCCAGTACGGCGAACCGACACTAAAGAGGACGGCGAAATAGCACTGGATCGCGTTAAGAAAAAAATTGACGAATACGGCGATTTGACACCCATACGGCGAAACGGGAAACGGCGAAACGGTACCCAACCGTTGAAAAGTAGATTAAAACTTTTTTTTAAATAAAACCTTTCCGGGGCTCGAAACCAACGACTTTAGGACTTCCGAGTGTTCACAGTCCCGCGCTCTATTCCCTCATCTACTGACTCACATGACAACATATCGAGTCGCTAACGTATATATATATATATATATATATATATATATATATATATATATATATATATATATATATATATATATATATATATATAATCCGAGTTGGTCCACCAAAAATGCGATCATAGGACGAAGGCCGACTGAAACTTGCGAGGATCTAAAACAAAGTCACTTCATAGTCAAATTTGGTCACGAAAAATACCCTACTAAACCATCCCAACCGTCCCAACTCCACAAAAGGATCAAAGCGATCTCGATACACCCGATTTCGTCTCTGATATCGCTGACGAAAAATCTGGTGAATGATCGCCGCCATTTTTACCTCCCAACTAAGGGACTTTAGAGCTGCTCCGACCACCTCCAAATTATTCCCGCTAACTTAGCTGTCAGTTAGTCAAACTGGCGCTCGAGCAACCCAGTGCTATCCGGTGCTAATTTAGCTGGTAGGTTGCGTTTTAGCTGACAGCTAACCGATAACTGATTGTTGAGCAACCGGCCCCTTGTCACACCTGTGACATGCCAGTTCGACAGCAGTGTTGACCCGCGCACTGCAGAAATGTGATAGAGGTCAGTTTGGGACAGTTACGTCGTTGAAGAAATGCATGCCAGGGGCACCACACGTAGACGTTCTCAATTAATTTGCCCGAAAAGTCTGTCCAAATGCATGGATTTTTTCCGTACCTTTTTTACGTAGCAACTGAGAAGAAAAACTTCAGAAGCCTTTGTCCCAAAATTGCCGCTGGGATGATATATCTATTTTCAAACGGGCATGGGAGACAGGATGGGGTGATGCAGGGAGGGTGGTTGGAGGAGATGGGATGGCGATGGGAAGTAAGAGATCACGGGGAAATGGGAGAAAGCAGATTCATTTGATGTCATATTTTTATATATGATTCATTTGATGATATATGGTCATGTATGATTTCACCGAACAAATTTCCTGTAGAGGAGAAAATAAAGTTGGTCTATGGTCTATGGCATATGGTCTACGGTGTATGGTCTACTTTCCACAGTCTTGAGCTTACATGGTTCGTTTTCCCATCAAATTAACTTTTAATGACAATTTTTATTTTAAACAAGTAATTTGCAGTGCCAAACACCGATATAATATTACAGACGTGGGACTGCATTTTGGCGGTGGATGGCATTTGCATACACTTCCATTTGATAAGACGCAGATAAATTTCCGGTGTTCTGATGGAAGGTAGCACTCAAGCAGTCTCGAGCAACACAGTGGCTTGAACTGCAGTCAGTGGCACGAGGGTGATGGCTGCCGTCACTGCTGCTTTCCATTATGCGTACATGTCCACATTCACACGGCATTATCTCCACTGCAAACGATGGTCCTTTGACGTGACGTTGTGACCAGTTTGGCCTGAAGTCTCACTGACATTCACCAAGAGCGGTTGGTTGAATTGAAAGAAAGTTCCATGTTAATGATTGAAAATATTAAAAGATAAAATGGCATTCATTATGTCACTATTTTCACTACTTTCCCCACCTCTTCCATCATCGTCTTCTTTTCATCACTTTCAACGCTGTGGGGAAATTTTCGTTTTTACATGCTGTATCACAAACAGATTAGATACTTTACATAACCTTTTTGAAATTTTAACTAGATGATTATTTTTCTTCTGAAGGTAACTTCGAGAATGTTGTCATTCAGAAGCGAATTTAAAATTATTCGACATGATGGCAAAATCAGTTGTTGCTGATTCAATCTGAGGGCAACGTGCACTGTTTGGAAAGAGTACATCACTGTCTTACACGCACAGCCAAATCGTATGTTCTAGATCAGACTAAGCATAAGTGTCATAGAACTTTTACGTTTCGAAATCGACATGAATCGTCACTTTCATTGTTTTGCGTGCATGCTGGGGTCCTCTAAGCCACGGGTACTTTGAGCCTGTTCTAAAAATACAAGACGATAGCTACAATTAGCGTCACCTCATCTGGCTCAAGTAGGCGTGTGTGACGTCATTCATCGGCAGATAAAAAAGTGATTTATCAAACGACCCATTTATATTTGCACACAGTATCTCCTATTATATATGCTCCCCACTGGTGCAGCATGTGTGCCTCTAAATATGTAAATGACGGACATACATGAAAGGAACAGCACACCTTCCCCAATCCTTCACAAGAATTGCAATGGCAAAATCTCTCACGGATGTAAAATACATTTCCATAGTTTATGTAGCAAACGTATTCATCAAAAACCACAGAAAAACGCGTCCTGTGCCGCAAGACATTGTCATTACATTGCTTTTTAGGGGGGTGGGGGGTGGGGGTGGGGGGTGGGGAGGATGGGTAAAACGGGATTATGGGAGGGCCTTTCGTCTATGGAAGTATACAGTCAGTTTACACTTTTTAGATTCAGGAAGCAATCCAAACGATTTTGTTTACTTTGCGTTGCCCGAAAATATGCACGGCTCCGTGACCAAGTGAAACGAAACTGCTGGCACAGAGTTCCCACCAGGTTTCTGCTGATTTGTGTTCAACCTTCTCGCACATGATCTGCCAAACAGATGTTTCCTCGATGACACACGAGGCAACTGCCGTGTACCACTGCGATACAGTTTTCTCATACGATTAAATGTGCAGTCGGCAGAATGTAAGCGTGATTCTCTTATGGTTATTTTCTGTATTCATTTTCGAATCATTACACACATTCGTTCACAAAAGAGAGCAATTTGAGTGGAGCTAAAATTACGCGTTGGCCACTGACCGGGTCCAGTTGCTATTCTCAAAGTGCAATTCTTAGTGCTCATGTACCCAGCTGATGCACTCAATCAAATCCTCTCAAGTTTCTAGCGCAGATCGTTAGTCTTTCCAGCTTCTCGTCGACTGCTTCATCAATGTAGCTCATGCATGCACTAATACATTTGTCTGTGCACTCTCCCCAATAACCACCCTTTGTTCCCTGAACGCAAGACTGTGACATTGAACAGATCGAAGTGACTCAACATTCTAGAAATATCCCCACAGTGGGATGCTCGCGTTCACGCTGCTGACTATTATTCTCGAATCACTTGACTGATATTCGAGAATCTTCGTCATTGGCAATATTCTGACATAGACACTCGTCGTCTGGGCCATTGCTGTCACAGTGGAACCAACTGATCTTAACTGCTTATTCTTGTAAATGCATGTACATTACATCATTCATACACATCTATATCAACATTGTTTTCCATTTAAAATCGCGCAAATGACTCTTGTATTCATTTGTAATATTCATACTATACATTGTTCTTTATGCCGTTTTTGTGTGCATTGTGGACTAAGCAATTTCTGTCATAGCAACAGTCAATATGTAATGTTCTGAATGTTTGGGGGTTTTCCTTTTGTTTTATTTTGCATTGTGTTGTATTGAATTTATTGTGTTGTTTTGTGCTGTATGTTTTTGTATTATAAGGTATGGTGTAGTGTGGTGTGGTGTGGTGTGGTGTGGTGTGGTGTGGTGTGGTGTGGTGTGGTGTGGTGTGGTGTGGTGTGGTGTGATGTGGTGTGGTGTGGTGTGATGTGGTGTGGTGTGGTGTGGTGTGATGTTGTGTGGTGTGGTGTGGTGAGGTGTGGTGTGGTGTTGTGTGGTGTAGTGTGTTGTGGGTAGTATTTATTTTATTCTAGCGCCTCCTTTCCCGAATATGTGTCAATTTAATGATTTGTTATACAGATAGTTTTTTTAATAAACTAAATATAATCTTGTCCCTCTCATGCATTGTATGCAACCTGGCTAATTTTCCTGGGGCCTTCACTTTTTTCCAACAACACATGATTTTTTATGTGACATTTTTTAGTAGACAAGGAGGACTTAACTACATTCTACCACACATTTATAACCGGTATGTTTCTCGTTCTTTCAGCACGATAAGCAATCTACACTTTTGTTTTCAGTACATCACAAATCTTGGCCATCCGATCCCACAGAGTGAAATTTTGAATGCAGCTTGCTCACTCGAAAAATGAACACCACAGCATCACATTTTACCCCCATGATTTCCAATAGATTCTATATCGGTATTCCGATGTATTCCTTCTTGACTATTGAAACGCCAGCACGATCTTATCTTTTTCCACAAATACACTTGAACACATTCAAGCAGATGCTGCAAGTAGCAAATTAGTCGTTTCTGTTTCTCAATTTGACATTTTCCACTTACAAACAACAATTTACTCAACATAAATGTGTGCCACGTCAAACGCTCTACCATATCGGGGAAAAACTCAACCTTTCATTGTTTGACAGAAATCAATGTACGCACTCAGAGGAAAGTCTGCGTTCCTCTTTTATCCCCCAACAGCAAGATAATACAGGTATGTAATCTTCACATTAATACCCTCTGCAAAATCAATTTGTCCATTCTGGAGAGGGCTTCATTTTCACCCATTACATCGAACACATTCATCAATACGCATGCAATCTGGTGTAAGTTCAAAGAGAAGCTATTCTAGAGGTCGCCCCACAGCAAATCCAATTCTATACATTGATTAATATGTCAGTTTCGTTGGAGGAACTTGCACTTCCTTTTTTCTCAGCAAAAAACCGTTTTAAACAAGTATGTTGATTACTGACATAAGGAAGGTGAAAGCTTTCAGTTAACCAGTTGCATCAAGAAAAGTACACGCATTTAGACAGTGCAAAACCCGGTAACGCTAGACAAAGGGTCAAAGCAACAGTGTCTTTGTTTCTTCAGTTTCGCCTGAAAAAAACACTCTCTGGTGCGACTGTCAAATTGTTTATTTATCTGTGGACAAATCAAAATAATTCCATCATGGCTATACAGGAATGCAAATACGTCTACAGCATCGTGATAACACGGAAGTATGTGTTAATGACCCTTGCTAGAACTTTTACAAAATAAATAAATTGGCACATCTGAAGACAACAACAACAACAACAACAACTATAATGATATTAGCAGAGTATTACTTTTCTCATGCACCAGAATCAAACGTCCGTAATGAAAAGATGAAGGTATTTTAGTCACATGACGTAAGCAGATTTTGAACATTGCGGATGCGTCTTGAGAACTATTGCTACGCTTTCAGTGGTGATCACACAATGCCTTCTGTCTCAGGAAGATGTGAGTATTTTGTCCTTTTCCTCCCACCCACCCACCCACCCGCCCGCCCGCCCCCCCCCCCCCCCCCCCTCCGCCCCCACCCCATATGCAACTCATACGCTCGCAGAGAATCGATTTTATTCAAGTTCATGAATGCTATAATATTGCATATGAGATTTGCGAGGGTCGACATAAATGCACATAAGAAAGCGGTACATCATGATGTCAATGCAACTGTATTGTCTGACATATCTACTAAACCGTTTCATCTCAGTCCCCACTGCAACGACAGGTAAAAATCTCACAAACACACGTAGAAAATGTGGGCAGACAGAAAATCAGAAAAGAAAACTCACCGTTGATATAGGGCGAAGGAGACGCTGGGCGGAGGAGGACTACTACTGGTCTGTGTAAGGTCTCCCTGAACGACTCGCTGGCCGCGCTTTGCACGTGGTGCGGGCATTTATAAGACTTCTGATCCCAGTGTGGTCGATGATGTCCCTTGCCCAGCCCGCTGGGGACAGCTGGTGAAGGATCGACCATGCGATACTTCCACATCGGAGTCTCTACCGGAAGTCTGTTCTCCGCCATCTTGTCAGCCCGCCGTACGTTTTGAAGCTGTGAAAGTGGAGATGATGATCTCTTCTCGTCCATTTTTTTTTAATGCATCGAATTTTACCCCCTGCTCCAAAGGACACCTGAAGTATTCAGTTTTAACACACGTGAACTTCATGGGAGTTTGGTAACATACCTACCAGATCGTGGCTCAGTTATCACCACTTAGAGGCACGACACATTTCGACTTGAAAATCTCAAAGGTACTGTCTCTAGTGAAAACGAAATATCATTAGTTTTGCTAGCGACTGTTATTCAACCCTGATGTCTGTATGTGTCCATTGAAAGAAACCTGCTTTCGTATGTCAATACTAAATATAGCTCTTGGCAGCCAGCAATGTGTGGCTCCTATTACAGTATCATTCGTATGTACCGGTACAAGGTCGGCGCCTCTGAAATTTTTCTTCTGTAGGAGTCTTGTCTTTTGACACACAGATGCAGACCAGAAGGATGTGGAGTTTACCACCGCGTCAGACGTGTTACTGCGGTTCAGTCTATTGAACGTAATGAATGAATGAGTGAATGAATGAATGAATGAATGAATGAATGAATGAATGAATGAATGAATGAATGAATGAGGTTCTACTGCCTGTCAGCCTCTGTAGACTATGGAAGGCCAATGATCACGAGAACATTAGAACTAGTGAAGAGTGCGAGCAAATCAAGTCACGAGTTCCCAGTACTCCGCAATAGTGTAGGGAGAAGGCGGTGGGTCTATGCTTGTCCCATCCCACAGGGGAATCCCAGGACTGGAAGTGGTGCCAAGTCTTCCGATTAGCTTTACAGGAAGAGTGCTAAGTTAGGGGTAATTTTGATACAATTTTCGAGCATACGTTCACGAATACAACAGCATGCTTGAAAGTACCGACTACGGCAAAATAAGCGGTAAGTTAAACACTTTCCAATCATTTGTCACCAAGACGCTCGCGTACTACGTCCCACTTTAAACGTAGTACGTCCCACTTTAAACTTAGTACGTCACACTTTAAACGTAGTACGTCACACTTGTGCAAGTCACATGACTTTTTACTTCGTTCAGTGCCAGAAGCGGGCTAACAAACTGTTTCAAACACAAAGTTTCACTTTTCTATGTTACAATTGTTTATGCATATCAAACAAGACATTCAGTCTTAACACATTTTCATTGCTTTCTTGCTTCTAAAAATATTCAGTACCTTACTTTTAAAACTTGCTTCAATTTTAGGTTCTGTAAATGGTGAAGCTGCTATTGCCCCAGTTCTGTATGGGTTTGACAGGTGGCAATGTTAGTTTGCCTGGTGGTGAAAGCTATCCTATTGTAGCGACAATTGTATGTCACGGTTTTAGAATCTATGCATGTTATACGTTGATATCATCAGTTTAAATCTGACGCGCGAAGTAGGATGCTCTGAGAGGTTAAACTAGAATAATCAATGCGTATTTAAATAACATCTTACTGAGAGGATTAACCCCCTTGCCACTCACCCCCCTCCCTCACAGTCATCGGCCATCCCTCACCTCCACCCTATTCAGACCATTTTTAGTTGATGAACTTTTGTATTTGTTGTGAAGGTTCTAGATCATGCAGGAGAGTTGCGGCACAGTTGGTTTTTCGGTCAGGTCACTGCCCTGGCACGCAGCCAAATCGGGCTGTCCTGTGTTTAGCAGTTGCTCTGATAAATCGGTCACCAGGTCACGTGGTTGAGTCGGGCTAAATGTGTCTTGTTGTGTCACGTTACGCCAGTCGATTTAGAGCTCGACACGAGAGACTATTAGAGCAGCTTCGTTCACGAAAGATATGGAAATCTAGGGTTAGGTATAAAAGGAGCGACACAGCGAGAGAGAGACAGACAAGCCTGAGACAAGTCAGACAAGAGCAGCAGATGCGACAGAGTTAAGGTGAGAGCTTAACTTTGTGCAAGGAGTGAGTCCTCTGTGGTACTGCGCGCAGTGAAGCTGCTACGAGTACGACAATTACTGTTTGCTGATTTTCACCACTGTGTAGCGATCAGTGCGTGAATAAAGTTTATCAAAAACGACAACCAGCGTTTGTCACTTCGATTTCCCAGAGCAAGCTAGGAGAACCCCCGCACAGCAAGAGAAGAGTGCAACACTGGTTCCCGAGATGGCGAACAATTGAAGTATGGACGACGAAAAACGCGTGACTCGATCACGCGCGGAGGCAATCGACGGAAGACATCGCAATGACACAGGAGTTCCCATCGACTTAAAACTTGGTATGGGGTTAGATGTGGGCCAGGGTCAGGTCATGGTGGGGTTAAAAAAAGGTGTCGCCATGGTAACCGGAAGTGGGCACAAACAAGATGGCCGCCGAAAACTCAAAGTGCTCCGATTTGACCGAAATTTGGTGTATGGGTAGGTAAAGTCAAATGATGAAGATCTGTGAACACATTTTGGGTTATGGTTACGTAATGAGAAGAACAAAATGGCGGCTGAAGAATTTGGCTTTGTATGTGGCTTTGATGCTTTGCGCATTGCCTGGCCGCGAAGCGGCTAGTATATCATAAACTCAAAATTGACCACTTTATATAATATATTATGATGCCTCTAATGAAACTGAGTCGTATGCGTCAGTTTATGGTGCTATGTCACTCGGAATAACATCTTAAATGAAGCATTTTCAAATATTGATTTGATCTCAGCTGCTCAACATTGTTAGAGTGTGCCGTGACTCTTGTCTAAGCGTGCTGCAATGATCAGTATTGGTTTGTCCATAAACTTTTATTTGCATAACAACTAAACTGCCGTTACTGAGGTAACTGAATTGTAAATCATGCACATGTATCTTGCGCCTTGGTAACAACTGGTCTGGTGAAATGCAGATGTTACCTAGTGATGGCAAGCCACCAGCAGGAAATCTTGCGGCAACACCAGCTGTTTATGACGCTCACGAAAACAAGACGAGAGTGACGGTTTCGAGTGCTTTGACTGATCCCATGCAATGGCTGACCTGAGTCCACTTCCTCGCTGCCACCATGTTTCCATGAACATTACGGGGGTTAACCGAAAGGTCGCCGCCTGTGGTCTTACGTTTTTCTTGTCTTTCCCACGCAGGGCTTCGGCTCTGTATATTAAACTTTACGTAAAAATCAAGAACCCAACTGATGGGTTGTTCGCGGAAACTTTCCTTGCCAGCAGAAAAAAGCACAGTTCTAATTGTCGGCAATTCGACGGACTTGCAACCGCCATCTTGGCAATGTCAGATTGAAACTTGCCAGAAAACTTTCTACGTGTAAGGATGCCCTAACTCTTCATTCCTAACAGTCCACAAGGTTTTACAGTTCATGGAAACAAAGGAAGCTCACCAAGGCAAAGAGACTAGCGTGACACCATGATGAGCGGTGTTGTGCTGCAGTAGTAATGTGCGCTGCATATCATTGCACTGCATTTGCGTATTGCTTGTGAAAGTTCTTGGCATCTTATATATGTTACCGGAAACAAGCGGAGCCAGGAATTACGCGTAATCCCTAAGCGTTTTAGTGAATACGCGTAATAACTGTTTCACTCGGGGATTACGCGTAACCACTGAAATTTCCAGTGATTACGCGAAATTCCTGAAAAATGACCCCAGTTATTACGCGTAATCCCTGATATGACTGTTGACAATGTGACACGTCAGCAAGTCTCAGCACAAGATCCTAACTACACTGTTGACAATGCGACAAGTCAGCAAGTCTCAGCATAAGATCCTGACAACCACACTGCCAACGATGTTGCAATTGACAGCTCTGTTTCTTCTGATGAAAGCCACACGGTTG